>CAUYSK010049659.1:0-22431 GCA_963575035.1 Avahi laniger | reverse complement strand
ATAAAGAGTATAAAATCACAGTTCTGGGAAGGATCCACATTTGCCTTCCTCTCTGCAGACCTCCTAGCATTCCAAGAATACTTTGCATCTCTCTCAAAATCGAGTATGCTCCCATTTCAATTCCCATTTCAACCAATTCATTGGGCTTATCTTTCCCAAGGTTTTCGCTAGAACTAGTAAGGGAAAAAAAGCTACTGTCTACCTGTTCTTCTATAAATTAATTTACTCATTCATGAAATAAACATTTATTGAGAATCCATCTTTCTCCAAGTTTTCATCTTGTTTTCCCTTCTTTTAAATGTATTGAAATTTTTACTGTGTTACCTGTTTTCACTTTCTTTGTAACTTTTTAGGGATATCCTGAAGGTAATGATAGAATTTTCATCTAAGACAGAAACATTGACTCTTCCCTTTCTTCAGCAGTCATGTTTCACCATAGACACACAGACACAAAGAGATGTAATTACTTCTTACTATTCATTTATGCCCAGATTTATCAGTTTATTACATTATCAGTAAGTACTATGAAGAGTAGTCTTTATATCAAAAATAATCACATAAACAGTAGTCTAAAAAAGGGCATTCACAACCATTAGTTCAAGTTATTTTTATAACAACCAAAAAAGAATAAATGGAAGAGGTATTACAATCCTCTGAGGAAGGAACCAAGGCCTAAAAAGCTTAAGAGCTTGAGAGAAAAAAAGCATCGTCTCATAGATATATTCCAATCTATTTCGGCTATTTAAGCTTGAAAATTCCAAAGAACAGAAATCTTATCTTTGAAATTATGTATCTACTATTTATTCATGTAATTATCAAATATCAATCAATTATAATTATAATTTATATTATAATCATTTATAATATTGATATATCACAAAATCTTAAGGGTCTCAATGGTGGGTAAGAAAGAAAACCAAATTTGTCCAGTGTTTAGATTCGACAAAGGAGACCAAGATGACCCAAAACAAGTAATTGCAAAATGAACTTATCCTACAATGAATGAAAATGCAAAGATATAACAGTTGCAAAGAAGACATATTTAGCTGTGCATTATTTTTAGAAAGACACTCAAAACGGAGTGGGAAATTGGATTTTCGTCATCTGTCCTATGAGGATGAGTCATTTTTAGGGAAAGATTAGGTCACAAAAAATCAAAACCTGTTTGATGGGTCAAAGCCAATAATTCTAGCATTGTGTAGCTCCTGAGATGATGTAAAAAGTCAAACTATAAAAAGTTCATGCAATTAGATGACAGACTCGGGTAACCCATCTTGGAAAAGACATTCAAATCTCCTATCTCAAGCCCTGAATCATGGACTATCAACCTTAGAGAGCTTGAGAGGTAAACCTCAAAAGGAATAGGAATGTAAAAAAAGACAATTAAAAACTAAATCTAAATACACCATGCAAATACTTTTGTAATCAAGTATCCTGATCAGTTTTGTAATTATTGCAATATTGGTTTTGTTTCTGTATTTTTTAGTGTTTAACACATTTAAGAAAATATTAATATTTTCTTTAATGTCCATTTCTTTAATTGTTTCTTTAAGGCCCAAGGGACTTCTGTATGAGGAAAAAAATGTTCACTATATGTACTTTGTCAAAAGTCCACTTTATAAACCTTTAGCCAATTAACATATCTCTAAATATTCACACATTTGATAAGATAACATGAATTAAATTTATGTTATCTTAAATTTAACAAACTAAATTTCTATATTTAAATATTGATGGTAAATTTAACATTTTGTCATTCAACTGAAAGCACAAGTATAATATATTAGATTAAATAAATTAAATCACAATTGTCATTATTTTTACCAGTAGGCCATGTTATAGAAATGATCCCTTTGAGTAATCCTAGAGATCCAGAATATGAAAATTTTAGATCATGGTAATTTGTCTTTAAAATCTGTGTAAATTTTACAAATTAAAATTTTTAAAAAAATCTTTAGCCTTGACAACAAAAATAAAAGTAAACAAATAGGATTGCATCAAATCGGAAAGTTTCTGTACAACAAAGAAAATAATAGAGTGAAGAGACAACCTTGGGAGAAAATACTTGCAAATCATGCATCAGATAAGGTGCTAATATCCAAAATATACAAGGAACTCAAACTACTCAAAAACAAGAAAACAAAAAATCCAATTTAAAAATAAGCAAAGGACTTGTATAGATGTCTCTCAAAAGAAGACATACAGATGACCAACAGATATATGAAAAAATGCTCAACATTTCTAATCATTAGAGAAATGCAAATTAAAACCACAATGAGATATCATCTCATACCAAAAAGGAAAGATAACAAGTGTTGGCAAGCATGTGGAGAAGAGGGAACACTTGTATGCTGTTGGTGGTATTGTAAGTTAGTACAGCCATTTTGAAAACAGTATGGAGATTCCTCAAAAAACCAAAATAGAATTACCATATGACCCAGCAATCCCATTGTTGGGTATATGCCCAATAAAATTGAAATCAGTATGCTAAAGAGATGTCTGCACACCCATGTGGTGTTCAGCATACTACCCATAGATGGTTTATACATATACCTAGAAAATAAATACAAATTAAAAGTGTAGCACCAATCTCTCAAGCATAATATTATCTTTTGACTGCTTCTTCAGGCCATGTTCTTGATCTGTATCTTAAGATGAATTCTCCTGGAAAAATATCTTACAGTGTCAGGGGTTTCAGATGTGTATGGGTTTCAGATGGGCAGGTTGGAACAGGTGGTGGAGAAATTGCAGATTTACACAGTACTTAGGACGGCCAACATGGCCATGGGGCCAGCTCTGACGAGGCCCCAGTGAGTGACATTCAGATGATGAACCTGGCTTATTTACCAGGTAACCAGTGTCTTTAGTAGTCTATGAACTTTTTCTCATTTTGTACTTTGATAATAATCTTACCTATCAGTATAAATAAGAAATGCTTAAACCCCCATTAAAACAAGTCACTAGCCAAATTTCTTATTCACTGATTTGTTCATAGTTCACAGTGTGAAATGCAAAACTTGCTTTGCCAGGAGTCAGATGCTACCAACCAAGGGGTGTGGGAGTGTGGCATGCTCGAGGGAGGTGTGGGAGGGAGTAGGTGCACACGGTGTGCTGTACGCCTGCTGGGGAGGAGGAAGGTAAGCAGGGCAGTGCTAACTTGGAAAGATGGGAGGCAGGGGGGCAGAAAGAAGGTTACAGTAGGTAAACAGAGAGGGCTCCAAATGGGAAAACTCAGAGAAAATGTCAATTCTAAATTGAAAATAAAATAGAAAAATGCTTGGTGTGTAGAAAACTTTCTTGTCTTTTTTGTTTCTGTTATCACAAGGTGGATTTATTTATACTCCCTAGCACATAGGGAGTGCTGAATGGCTACTTTTGAATGAAGAATTGAGGTGAGGAGTAATTATTTGTTGAATGGACTACGCGATCTTGACTATCCAAATGCATTATGCTTAATTTCTCTGTTTTTGAATAATACATGTTATAAATGGATACCCAGGATTTGTTTCAATCAGGTATGGTAAGACATGCGTAAATACAGAAATTTCTGTTATGAAGGAAGAAATTTCTAATATTCACATACTCCTAGAAACAGGAGGCACACCTGGCCACGGAGGCGGGTCAGAAGGCAGAGGGAGCCAGAGGAGAATGAGGGCAGGAGCCCTTGTTGTGGTTTCCTTGAGGAGGAACGAGCAAAACAGGGTGAGCATATTTAGGATTGGCTAGTTGGAAAAATTTCAGCAGGCTCTGGGGCATAGGGGTTGTCCCTGGTTGTCTAGTACTTTTAGGTAGATAGGGAAGGATTCCGGGTCTCTTAGGGACAAAAGTAGGTGCTGTTACGGTTCACCTCTGCCCCAAATGGGCTTTCAGAGAGGCTCATGGCAGATCTGCATGAGCAGTAAGACCTGGGTCATATAACTCCCAACTGTCCATCAAAGTGGTTCCATGATAACGTCTGAACCATGGGTAGGTCCCAATCCAGACACTATAAAACAAGACTCAGACCATAACCAAGCTCTCTTTTGCTACAAAAATGGTTTCAGTCTTCATCTGTGGCATATGTACTTGTAAACCTAAATCTTGTTCTTCCCAATAAACCTCATTTTTGTGCTTACCTTGCTTTTGGTGTGTCTGGTCATTCTTTGACCAAAAACGCACCAAGAACCAACATTTCAGATTGCCACCGGACAGTACCAGGCCCTGGGGAGATTAGTTAGGAAAGTGATACAGTTGCCTGGAGTAGTGGAGTTGTTGCCTGGTTGGGAGTCTAGGCTCTGAAACAGTTGGTTTGCATATGTAAGGCAAGTTGCTTGCTGTCTCTAGAATTTAGCTAACTCTGGGAGGGGCAGTCCTTCCAGAGTCAGCAAGGCCCCAGATGTCAAAGCATCAAATACAGAAACCAGAAAGCATGATTTTCACATCCATTATTGCAATTACCTCAGTTTCCCGTGAAGAACAGCTAATAAAATATTCTTGGTAGATTACCTAATTCCTCAGGTAATTCTACATTCTGCAGTGCTCGATACTCAGTACGTGGACTAAAATCTGCGTTACCATCAGATACTCATACAGCTTCTGGTATTGGGCTCTCTGTCTTGTGGACCCTCAGTAAATAAGGCTTAATGAATGCTATCAACTTTCAATAAAATATTAAATGCAGCCAATGACAGCACAGTTAATCAGTGGCACAACTGGAAATTAACCCCAGGCTTCATGCTTCCTAATGCACTGTTATCCAATAGGATTGTGCTTTGACCAGAGGAAAAGTCTATGCAGCTGCTCTTGGGAAAGTCTAAATAATAAACTTTAGGTCATAATTTTCCCACTTCCGGTCTGAAATCGGGAGCCTATTCAAAAGGACTGACTCTGAGAAATTCAAGAGAAGTTCCTGAAAGAATTTTCTCTACTTCTGCTTTCTGGACGTTCAGTATCCTACTGAAGTCCTTCCCAAAGACGAATCACAGCAAACCTGACTGAAATCTAGAAGTCCGGTAGTCTCCTAGGCATCATCAATACCTGCAAGCCAGTAATAATTAGGAAAATCCCAACACTCTGGGCTGATCATCTCTACTTTTTGGCAATGAAACAAAGTTTAAAAGATCCAAAGAAATCTTCAAGGTCATATCCTCATTAGGTCCCAGACGTGCCATGTACCACTTATATCTCTACTTCCTAGAACAAAAAAAACCAATAACTAATCTGTGAGTCATAAACCTTGTGATTCAATTCTATGATGATTATTTTTCTCTAACTAAATAGACTGTGTATACCCTTTATGATTTAATTTTGAACTCAAGTGGCCTACTCTTGCTGCTTAGCTACAGACTTAAGCTTGGGTATTAATGTGTTTAAAATGTTACTTAAATAATTATTTTAGTCTCTCATCTCACTCTCATCTCATAGGAAATTATGGCCTCATTGGATAGGTGCTGTGCAGCCTGCCACCAGATGTCTACCAACCTTGGTGAAGATTATTTTACTGATTGGCCACCAGTCAGGCTAATGTCATTTTCATTTCCAGCACAAGGAACAAATTTCATTTTAAATCTCTATTCGTGTAGTAGCAGAACTCTTGGTTTGTGATCTTCTGAATGCAGGTAGCTTCTTGCTCATTACTTAAACTTAAATTATAAAACACTATTCCAGTTATAAACCACTTAAGTATGTATAACTAGCATTATCAAAGATAATAGATTTGGTTTTATAAATATAAAATAAAACAAAAACATGCATAAAATGTGTCAATGCTATATGGCCCACTCTTTTTTGTAAGTAACTTTCCCTTAGCAGGAATAATTCTGTATTCCATGGATGCTTATTCTACTTGTTTTGTTTTTGCTGTTAAAAAGACTCATGCTATGAATAAACACAGAATTTATCAAAGTCTTTAAAATTGGGAAGTTTGGTGGCATTTTATAAAGCACTTTCCCATGCATTATTTTATTTTGATTTATAGAAACCCTATAAGGGAAGTGGATAGGCATTACCTTCTCTGTTTTCAAGAGTTAAGGGAAACTCACATAGAAGTAAAGTACTTGTCCTTAGAAATATGACAAATAAGCAGTAGAGTAGGTGTCAAACCCAGACCTTATAAATCCAAGACTGTGTAGTTTTGTTGGTAGTTTTTTGTTTTGTTTTGTTTTAAATTAAACTATATCCTAACTTATAAAGAATTAAAATTTAATTCAGAAAAAAGGTATAACTGCACTAACCCCCACTCTTACCAACTCCTTATCATCGCCTTTCTTTAGAGATCTTTTACTTTGATCTCCAAAGACATCCATTTGTTTTAGCTCTAGTTTACCACGAGCCCGCATGGCAATCTACACAACTGTCATGGGCCGAATTATGTCCCCTGCAAAATTCTTATGTTGAAGCCCTAACCAACGCCCTCCCCGCCATTTCAGAATGCAACTGTATTTGGAGCTAGGATCTTTAAAGGCTCTAATTAAATTACAATGAGGTCATTAGGGTGGGCCCTAATCCAAATGACTGTGTCCTTGTTAAGGAGGTGAGATTAGGACACAGACACTCACAGAGGGAAGGCCATGTGAAGACAGAGGGAGAAGACGGCCACCTGCAAGTCAAGGAGAGAGGCCTCAGAAGAAACCCACCCTGCTGACACCTTCATCTCAGACCGCTAGCCTTTAGAACTACAAGAAAATAAATTTCTGTTGTCTCAGCCACCTAGTCTGTGATACTTTGTTATGGCAGCCCTAGTAATCTATTAATAATACACCAATAATACACCAATACTCCTCTTTCCTTCTTAAATTCAGCAAGTGTGCTCTGGATACGTACCGATATAAGGCGCTGGGCCACAGGTTGAGGCTCCAGGGATGAACTTGCAGACACAGCCCCTGCCCACACGGAGCTTCCACTTTATCAGGGGAGATGTTTTAAAGGCTAAGAAGTGTATTTACGTTTTTTCTAGAAATTTCTCCTAAAGAAAACAAAGGACACATTATTTAGCTGCAAAGAAGTACCTTGTAGAGTTGTATTTTTGGAGTTTTTTTTTTTTTTCCTTTTTTAGGACGATATTTTTAATTGGAACAAATAGGGAACAAACCAAATGTTCGACTATCGAGGACTGGTGAAATAAACTGCGACAATCTGTACAATGGCTTCTTGTCAAATAATTACAATCGGAATTTTAGAATAACACTTAATGATGTGGAAAGATGCTCTCCAAATGCTCTTTTCTAAATACACACACATGCACACACACAATTGTTAAAACAGTATTCACTTATAGTTACGTATTCGGTATTTATTTTTCAAAAATGTATATATATGAGTCAGTGTTAACTCTTGATGGGGAAATTATATGGAGTTTTTACTTTATTTTTATTTATCCATACATTTTTTAAGATTTTCTACAATGAACAAAAGCTCCCTTCTGTCCACAGAGAGTGATGCTGGCTTATCAGAACTGTGCTTTCAAAGTGAATTATGGCCTCCTGTCACTTGTATGTTGGTAAATGTTTTACAACTGTACCTCCATGTGTAGTTCCACCATGAACATTGGTTGATGCTTTCATTTACTTTTTAAAAATTTTCATTATTAATATTATTATTATTTTTGTAGAGACAGGTCTCACTATGTTGCTCAGGCTGGTCTTGAACTCCTAGCCTCAAGTGATCCTCCCGCTTCGGGCTCCCACAGTGCTAGGATTACAAACCTGAGCCACTGTGCCTGGCTTCATTTAATTTTAATGAGTAAGACAAAATAATGAAAATATATGGTGGAACTTCACTCATTCATCAATGATGTAAACAACTTCCTTACTGAATCAAATCATAGTTCTCAAAAACTAGAAGAATATTCTTTTAATTTTTGTACTCTTCACATTGTAAAAGCTGTAGACACAGCACACTTATGTTTAATCTGCATTAACAGTTTTCTCCAATACTTTCTTGAGTCTAGACAACACCATAATGAAGCAAGCCGTGATCTGCGGCATCTGCCACTTTCTTGGTGTAAATACTCCAACAGTGGCTGATTTCATGATCGACACCACTGAGTATGGAGTTGGGAGAGATGTACAGCAGCATGTTATTATGTTGTATTTCCTCCACACAGGTACAACACAACCTCAGGAGTAATAGTCAAATGTAGTAAGACAATTAGGAAGTGATAGCTTTTGAGTATTTATTACCTTTGTTTTCAGTATGTAATTTGTATGTAATAATTCGTATATAATTTATATGATAATTATATATAATTTAAGGTTGAATAATGGCTGTTTAACCACCAGATTACAAAATTCCTGCGATATAACAATCAGTTCTCATGAGCCAGCTCCCGCACCCCTCTGCCTGGAGTCTACAGGGAAAAAGGGTGGATCTGCAATAGCGCAGGTGCAACAAACTGGAAACCATGAGGCCCCACCCCAGCTGCTGTGCAGAACGGCAAAATATTCCTAATGAAATGTCATCTTCATCTCCTGACCTTGTAGTTCCCTCATCTTGTAAGGTTGCATAGTTATTGTGTCCATACTAACCCCCCAACATCAGTTGTGAATCCCATTTTTGCCTTTCTTTATATACCATTATCAACCTATTTATATTGCTATTATCTACTCATAAAAGCAAAGAACATTTGTTCCTGTTGTAACTCCCATTCCAGGCAGGTAAGTGTGGGGCTGAGACTCTGGCTCGGGCTTGTTTAGGGCAGCAGGGCAAAGCCCCTGCACCTGCCAGGTATGGAACAAAGGGAACTGAAGAAGATACTTGGGCAAAGAGAGCTGACACGGGAACCCAAAGGGAAGCCGAAGTGTCCATAGATCTGAAGTTCAAGGCCTGCTTGGACCAGGGCTGCCCACACCAAGCAGGAGTGTCCTTGAGGCAGTCACAAGTGAACAGTGTAAATAAAAATTCCAAGGGCGACATAAGCCTACTTAAAAGAACAGCGTGATTAAGGAGGTCACAATTCACATTTGGAGACACACAATATAAGAGAAGGCAGTTTTACTCAGATTGGCACATTGACACATTCATCACAAACCATCCCTTTTAACCTGTTAAAGCACTAGCAAGCAATTCTGGAATCTCTAGTGCGTGGGACACTGAGCCCGTGGTCAGTCCCTCTCCTTCTGCCCTCACCCCATAGGTCCCACTGTTTTCTCTCGCTGCCTAAATGGTCACCAGACTCCTCAACAAGCAGAATTTCCATGAACGTCCTCATCCCTGAATGCCATTCTCTCATATTGCTGCTAGATGGCAACCTAGATTATTAGATTAGCCAATAATCTAGCTGGTCAAGTCTAGCCAAAGTGGTTTGAAAGTGTTTCCTTCCCAGAAAAAGAGCTTCTCCTTACCAAAAAGGCTTAAATAACTTAGTTTGAAGGAATTGATCATGCAGGTATTTTAGATAGTCTGGGCAGGGCTTGGGGAAGGAACCATTTGAAGCCAGGAGTGCCTTTTAAAGTACCTTATTTCACTCTTTTTAAAACTAATAGAATTGTATTCATGCCAAGTTAATCTCCTTTCAAAATTTACTGTTTGGATACTTTCTCCACAGTTCACTCAGAATTGTGAGCTTTTAGTGTACTTTAAAACGTGGTTCCCTCGTATGTGGGGAATGGTAATGTAGGGAGGCAAAAGTTTACCTCTGCCCTCTTAGGGGTTTTGGGGGGAGTAGGGGCTGGGCATGAGAATTGAATTGACATAAGGCAGCTCAATAGTAGAAAAGGATACACCTTTTTTAATCTAAGTTTGATGTGGCAAGGAAATGCATAAAGAAATGAAGACCCAAAGATGCAGTTAGGATTGTACACTTATATACTGAATTGGACAAAGAGCGGTAACTGATGAAAATGTGACAAGACAAAGGGCTTGGGCTAGAGCAGTTAGATCAGTGGGGAAGTGGCTAAGAAGGTAAGGGTTGGTTTAACAACGTCTATGTGTACAGATTTCCCTTGGCATCAAGTCCTTATCTTTGATGATAAGAATGATACTTTTTCTTCTGGTATAGAGAGGACATCTTTCCATGGGAATTTCACTTCCTGCATTTAAGAAACGAAAGGAAGGTCAGAGCGATCTTCTTACACCTGCTATTTTTCCAGTGCCTTCAAGTCAAAATAGTCAATAGGCCAGAGCAGCATATTTTGGGATGGCGTGTTCTTAACTCCTTCAGTAATTGCAAAAAATCTATGACTCCATAAGTGTATCAAACTTTTCCTGTAAATTGATTAATATTAAATAACACCATTTACATCTCTACCACCCTGAATGTGCCTGATCTTGTCTGATCTCTGACACTAAGCAGGGTTGGGCCTGGTTAGTGCTTGCATGGGAGACTGCCTGGGAATACCTGGTGCTATAGGCTTAAAAAAAGAAAAAGAAAGAAAAATAAATAATACAACCTACACATATGAAAATCACAATTTAGAAAATATAGGCAATGTTCTTATAAGTATTATCATTAAAATTCATTTAAAAACAATATTGAGAGACTTTTGGTTTCTAATCCAACACGTAAAGAGCTTGGAAATCATCACTTCCATTGTCACAACAAGAAGAAAGCTGAACAACCTGAAAATCAACAACTCTTCTTAGATCCGTCAGAAAATTGAGGTCACAGGACAAACCACCTCCCACAAAACTGGAAAGACAGACAGGAGGATACAGAGAATCACCACTTCCCAGGAGGAGAAGCTGGGAGGAAAAGCCGGGCCCTCCCCCTGCCCAGGCACTGTCCACCATTTGGTGTTTTGCACCATGTCCTTGCTAAGGGATATTAGTTTAGAGTTTAGAACAGAAAAGGTAGATCCTGTGTCAATTAAAAGTTCACCAATCAAGTTTCCACTGTCAATTGTGCTCAGGGCTCCTGTGAGGATATTTGGATCAGGGTCACCAGTGAGGCATGGAGTCCTGGGCCTTCTCGTTCATCATCTGAGTCCTGGGCTCAAGAAACCAGTTGCTGTCCTGGGGGTCTAGGTTTCTTGTTACTTGGAGCCCTTTGCAATTTCAGGCAGTGTTCTTTCCAATGTCCTTCCTCTTTACAAAAAGCACACTGATTGTACTCTAACCTAGGCTGACCTTTTCCACCTTTTCCTTTTGAGTGTCTCAAAGGACTCTTGGTAAGGGCAGCTAAGAAAACACAATAGGTTTTCGTTTCTGTTCTTCTCTAGCATTATATACTTTAAAGGCAATATCAACATGCTGTGAGGGATCATGCCAATTGCCCCTTCTACGCACTGCAGTTATCCTCCTTATATCTGCAGCAATCTGCCCTATAGAAGTCATATTAACCATGTACAAATTTTTAAGGGCCTCTGGACCCACATCTGTATATTTCCTATATATCTGATAGATGTGATCCAAAAATTCAGAGGGCTCTTCATTAGCTTTCTGTTAAGCCCCCTATCAGATATTGCCATAGTAGAAATTGCCCTACCCCAGGTATGGCTACACTCTAATCAAATTGAGTTCCCTGCCAGGTCTTGAAAGGAGAGCATTCCCACTCCCATGTCATAACCCAGTGGGCATGGGACTAAAGAATTAGTTCCAGTCACACCTTCCCTGACTGGGGGCCCCTCCACCAGCAGTGGCAGGTATAGGGAAGCCAGCATTGGGGGACCAGGTTCTACAAGGTTTGGATTGAAAGGGTTCATGAGATTCAACCTGGTTAATTTCTCCTCAGTTTTATCCCAGGCCTTTCAGCCTCTTTATTATGTGATTGCATGAAAGACTGTACATATGGGATCTTGTCCCATTTATCTGACTTTCACAGATAATAATTTGAGGTTTCATTCAATGGCCACTTCTCATCACACTCCAACATGTACATTGGCCAAGCAGTATTACAATAAAACACCATTCTCTTTTTAGACATAGGCTTATAAGTTGGCCATTCAGCCAGGATTCTCCCCAAGGGACTTCCGGATGGAATAGAAATGGAGCTTTCCATGTTGACACAAAACTCACAAACAACAATAAACACAAGTTGACAAGTAGATGGTACAGGGAATTCTAATGCAAAACAATCTCAATGTGAAGGTCTACCAAACAAATGGGAACCACACAAAATAGAACAAGTTCTCCTAACCCGAAAGAGGTCGAATCCCCAGGTTCCCTCTTCCCACTCAACTGTAACTTCCACACCTATGCTGCCATGAAGGCCCTGCCACAGGGCTGGAAGTTTCATAACCTTTCCCAAATGGGTGGAATCAACGGTTGTGGTGTACACCCTGGGGCCATTACCAAAAGGGCAGAAGGGAATTCCCAATGCAAGGCCTCACAACTCTGCCCAAATCTGTTTCCTTTTCCTCAATGAGGTTCAGGCTGTGAGGAGTTGTGTTTAGTTTGGGGAGGGAGAGACAGGAGATCCCTGGAGCTAAACAGGCTTCAGCAGTAGTCCCTCTCTCCCTCATCCCTGAAAGATGATGTTCCTACAGGTGAAGACCCCTGGTTTGACCCAGGACTTCTCCCTGCCTCTTCCAGCCATGGCAGCAGTTGATTGTGGGCTGCCATTCCATTGGGGTGCTGATGGTCCCACCCAGGGACGCCAAATTTTGCTACCAAAAGTTCGGAACTTATCCCCGAGGCCGACTCAGTGTGAACAAAGAATGAGGACAAGTGATTTGAGGAAAAGGGAACAGTGTTCTTTGTTCTCACTGATTCGGCCTCGGGGACAAGTACCGAAGTTTCAGTAACACCAGCCATGAATGGAAGGGAGGTCAGACACACCTCATTATCCTCTCTCCCTCTTGGAGTTTAGGCACAGCAGTTGCCCAGCATTAATGTTATTAACAGGACCTAAGGTCATGAAAGGCAAAGGTTAAGGCACAGCTGTGGGCCCACAATTTGCTTAACGGATCACTTGAGTGTACTGTGGCTTGCTCTCTGATTAGCGGACTTCCTTATCTTAACTTAAAACATCCCAAGCCTTTAGACAAAGCTTTGTTTCTTTAACTAATTACAAATCAAAGGATCTTTGAACCCCTCTATAACCTGTGTGCTTCCACTTCAAGATGTCCCATGTTTTTGGGCCAAACCAATGTATACCTTCTGTGTATTGATTTATGATTTTACCTGCAATTTCTGTCTCCCTAAAATACATAAAACCAAACTGTAACTCAACTGCCTTGGGACCTCTTACTTAAGGCTTCTTTGGTTTATGGACTCCCTGTGCCATGGTAACACATTTCTGGCTCAAAATAAACCTCCTTACATTATTTTATAGAGTTTGGATTTTTTTCTGTTAGCACCACTAAAAACAATATTGAATTCATAGTAGCTTATTTTTAGATATTTTCATTATCATGTGGAGGTTCAGGAAATTGTTTTAGTTTAAAAAATACTTACAAATTCTGAAACTATTGTTCTAAAATAAAGCTTTCTAATTGCCCTTGAGAACAATGTCAAGCCTTGAAGAGAGAAAAATGGAAACAGTTTGGAGTGAATTTTATGTAGACAATAAAGTTTCAGATACAAACAAGGTGATGCATAAGGAGGACAAACTATGAAGCCCCAGGAAAAGGTAACTAATATTTATTGAGTATCTACCATGTTTAAAATGTGTATCCCAAAAACCAAGCTTCATGCTGGATTTAAGTCAAAAACATGCCGATGTCCCTTCTTTACTCTATTGGTTTTTAGAGCTGCTGGGAGGAAAAGAGATCCAATGGCTTTTTCTTCACTCAAAGCTTTCCAGTATATATAAAGAGTGCAAAAAGGTGTGCAAATGAAAACCCACTATGCCCACAACATTGGTGATATAATGTACAACTAAGGGAAGAATCATTCAGACATAAATCTTATGAGATCCACTATTTCTTGCCAAAAATGTGATTAATGACTTCCAGCAATTCTCTCAAGCTAAAGGTTAAAGTTTACTCAACAGAAATTTAAAGATAGTCTTAGTAAAACAAGTTGACAACAAGAGGAAATTTATCATTTGGTGTCTAAAACAGGGCATAATTAAGTTTAGTCTTAATAAGACTTGGCTCTTGGTTTAGTTTCTTTCTTTTTCAGCTCAAAGAAAGGCCATTCCCAGCAGATCATTTGTACAAATAAAGTATGAGTGGGTCTAGAGACAGCTTCCACTCTGTGTAAGATGCTTCTTAATTGTACATTTCCTTCTTCACTAAGGCTGGGCAGAAAGGAAACTTGGATAATTTTTATTATATCTAATAAATGAGAGATTTATTTTCTACTTCTACAACCCTTTATAAGGGTTTCATGTAACCCTTATAATGATTCAAGAAATTTATAGGCTGGTCCAAAGGTAGTGAGTTATCTCAGCTGATTGTTTATGGTCCGTTACAGATTGAACTCCTTGTTCTACTCTTTCCTTCCTTCTCACTACTGCACTTGACTAGTCTTGAAAAATAAAATAATAAAATTTTAAAGAATTAAAAAAAGATGTATTTATGTATTATTTGTCTCATTTTTATAGTCAAGGACATTGAGACTCAAAAGAATAAAGAGACTTGCATAAGGTCAGAGCCAGAAACCAAACCCAGTTGAATCTGTCTCTGCAGACTCCGTGACTTCCCCCACCATGCTGTTTGCAGAATGACTAGGAAATGATCCAATACCTTGGAAAACACAGTTTAGCACTTTTCACCTTTTATGTGAAGAGAAAGTTAAACAGACTTAAGCGTGGCAGTGCAAATGTGCAATAACAAAGGGAGTGAAATGAGCTCTTCCTATCAGTAGGATTAGCCAAAGATACCCAAAAGGAACCACTGGAAGTGAGTCAGTGAGATCCAGAATGACTGGATGTGTGACTAAACACTGCCACTTGATCCACACTGGCAAGTGTGAACACTGCTGCCTAAGGAGTTTGATTTCAATCAAATGCTCTCTAATGAAATAGAAGTTTAAAGCTGGTATTGGGGGCAGATTATCACCTTAAAGCAGAGACCGCATGGGCCTCATCCAGACCACAAAATGTGAGAAGGGTTTTGCGAGGCTATGGAAGCCTGCTGCCTCCAGCTACCATCGCAGGCAGGGCTGCAGGCTGGGTGGGGAAGGTGTGTCAAAGAGTTGGGTCAGGAGCTAGAGAAGTTCCCCTTATAATTCAAATCCAGGTAATGCTAGCCTTGGAGTCTTCATGGACTCCCATGCTTGCTTTAGTCCATCCATGGAGTAGCAGCTTGGGGGAGGAAGTACTGAGTATAGCTGACAAACCCAAATCCCTGGCAGATCACGGGACTGATGTTTGTATTGTCTGCTCTGCCTTTATTAGGTAAGCTCCCAAGTGAAACTGTACTTACAACTTATCCCTGAGTCCTTAAGTCCCACCCGTCCCGACCAACATCCTGGCTTACCAAGAATGACCCACCAGGAGAATACCTCAGCTTCACACGATATCAGGTTCATCACATTTCCTGGGCCATCTCCTGAGATTCTGATGGAGCAGGTCTGATGTGGACCTATGTCTAGATTTTGTAAAACAAAACTAAACAAAAACAAACAAAAAAACCTTCCTAGGTGGTGATTCTGAAACTTAACCATGCTTGGGAAGCCCTGCTCTCCTAAGTTACAGGAGTACATTCCTTAACTGGCCTGTACCTGTGCTACTCAAGTTGATCCACAGACCTGCAGCAGCAGCCGGGGTGCATGTTAGAAATGCAAGCTCCTGGGCCTCCGGCAGAGTTAAGGAAGCAGAATTTCCAGGCTGGGGGCCTAGGAACAGGCATTTTAATGAGCTCTTCAGGGGATTCTTATGCATGCTGAAGTGTGAGAAGCACAGCCAATATGCTATATCATAGTTACCAGACATCACAGGCAGGTGAACACAGTTTCAACGTGCTAGTCTAAACCCTACCGAAAGCAACTGCTGAAATTAACTGTGCTTTTCTTTTTCCTTGAATGTGTTTACGTCAAGATTCCCATAATTCAACATTCTCTGTTGCTCGGGTATCATCCGCACTGTCCCCAACAGATTACTCAGTACCTCTGTAAAGCTGTCAAACGAGAGGGGGAAAAAGTGGATTCTTGTTTGCAAAGAATGATACAGATATTTCAACACAGAGTACCATTTCCTTCTTCTTTTGACTTCTAGCATCCTTCTCACAGAGAAAACAATGCCCAAAAAAAAGACAAAAAAAGTATGTTAATTAAGTTGTCATTTAATTGAAATTCTTTTTGCACAATGAGAATCACTTTCCAGCAGACATATATAAGAAGCCTTCTTTTCCATTGTGTCTTAATTTATCAATTTGCACATCATTATCTGTCCACGGCGAACCCTGAGGTAAATTATAATAACCCAGTTGAGGCAGTACACGCTGTGCAATTACGCTGTTTTATTTAGTATTTTAAAAGGTGTTATTTGCTTTATTGTTAAAGGTACATGCTTAGAAAGAAAAGAGAGGAATGGATATTTTGGCCAAGTTTACCCATAATAGCCTGACTCAAGCCACCAGTCAGTTAAATGCTTTAAAAATCACTGTTGTATGTGCTATATGACCAGTCACATACATTGTTTTATTACTGCATGATCAAACTAATTTATTCAGTCAGTTGGCCAACAAACATATATTCTGCCAAGTAATGTGCTGAATACAGGGGAACTAAAGATAAATGAAAGAGTGTGATAGAGATGGAGAAGGTTGCAGTGACCGCTGCTCCAGTCCCAGTGGCTGTAATGACAGCCCCTACCCTTGCCCTGTCCTCTAGGCGCGGTCTGTTCTTCTCTCTTGGAGAGCTACGTGCACAACCATCATCTTCTAGTAGTGGAGTCATACAGTGTCTAAAATAGACATAGACACATATTAAGAGCTCAATAAACAATAACAAATATTTCGCAATTTTATTTTTTATTTTGTGCTGCATACAGTGCTAAGCTTTTTACATGTTTATTCAACATCATCGATGTTGTGCTGGTGAATAGCTCTCGGGGGGGATAGGCCTGATGTGTAGTGTTTGCTGATTTCTGTGGTGTAAATACTCCCACCATGGCTAATTTCAAGCTGCCTAGTGGTTTGACGACTGGTTTATAAAATCCTGCAAACGTAACAGTTGAGTCTGCCCACGGTATGAGCTGGCTCTAGCACACCACTGAATGGAATCCGCACGGCAAGCCCATATGCAAGCATTAGTATTGTTGCCGTCATATTATTGTTATCGCCATTTTACAGATGAGAAAACCAAGGGCATGAGGAAAAGTAGGGTCATACAACAAATGGTAAAGTTAGGACGTAAACTAGTGCTCTGTGAGGCTAACGCTATTATTACATTACACTGACAGATCATATACTCTGTAATGCACAATAAGGATGGAGTAAGATAAAGAGTTACTGATATTCTCATTTGAATCTTCCCAGACGAACCAAAAGCATCCTTCACATTGGAACATGAAGCCACTGCTCCCATGGCTGTGAAACCCAAAGCTTTTTCCTTCTTGGATTCAAGTTGTATTTATCCTGTAGCTCAGAGCTGAATCCATTCATTGAAGAGTTTGCTTCTCACTTGAAACTTTGCTTATTATCCATATAGGCAAACCTTTTCCATGAGGACTGATAATAATAGCAGCTGTCATTCAGTGGATATTTGTAACGTACCGGGCATCTACACTCTACCTGTTCTGTTTCATTTTATCTCACAACCACCCTACAAAATAGGCACTATTATTATTTCCATTTTTCATGCAGGAAACTAAGGCACAGGGGAGGCTAAAAAAAAAAATTGGCCCAGGTCATACAACTAATAACTACCACGTCCAGGATTTAAGCCCTAGACAAGTTTCTAGAGCCTGAACTCTTAACTACGTGTTATCCTATTTGGTCTCAGAACACCGCAGACCAAGGTGCAGGCTGATTTTATGTCCCGGCAGCCCAGCTCTTTGTTAGATTCCTCGAACATTTTAGATGTCTCTCTTCGTATCCTATCCGTAGTCACCTCCCCTTGTCTTACCTACAGCAGGTGTGCACTGTAGGCAGTAGTAGCTAGTGCAGGGCTGCTCTCCCAGTCTGCCTTGCTGTAAACCTGTCGCCCTATTTGATATTAACTGTTCTTCGTAGATGGCACTCAGAGAACTCAAGGATGGGAACTGAAGGCTGAAGTTTCCTATAACGGGGGCAGGGGACATGCATGAGTCACTGCGGGTGGCTAGCCCACCCCTAACACTTGTGGGTTCTGGGGCAAGAATGCTAATGGAGGCTCACATACCATTTGTCTAAATATTTAGCATCATAAATCAAGCCAGTAAACTGTTAAACGAAATATGTTCTGTTCTTCATAATGCCTTAGGAGGCCAGGTTTGAATGTAGAATTATTAAATTCCTCAGTTTCTCATAGTGGGTCAGGGAGAACTGGCACCTGACCAAAGGCTTGTCCCATTTTCTTCCCACCCTGTCTCTGTCCTTGTACACGTGAATGTGGACAGCCAGCCTGGACATCCAAGCTAGGTCCCTCTGCCCAGCCAAGCCACCCCTTCAGTCTAGGGAGCTGTGGCCTGTCCCCAGAAAGATAGACCGAAGGAGGAGGCCTGCTTAGGACCTGGATGTGAACTCAGAGTGTTTGGGCAGGAAATTCCAGGGGCTAGAGGGATGCCCTGAGGCTGGAAAGGAACCCAGGCACAGCCCTGCAAAGCCCAGGGTTCAGGGTCAAGGCCTCCCTCACTCAGATCTGGGACCTGTACTGAGCCGTGAGTGTGCTCTTCCTGAAACATGGCTTTGAACCTGCGGGCATTCATTTTGAATGACTCAAGTATTTGACAAATAGGAGAAAGAAGATGAAGTAGTGATCTAATATTTATAAAACTGCCATCATTATGAGGAGACAGCTTAGTGTCAATGGCTAAAAGTCAACATTTCAGTCCGTGATTTCAACAAGGCCAATGTGAAACTTAATGCCATGGCTTATAACAAACATATGACATTCCAGAAAGAACTACATTTTAATTGAAAGGAAGACTTCATGACGCTTCCCTATGTATAATCTGGGTGACTTTGTGTTACCTCCTTCCAAACTCCTTTTTTGAATATGCAAAATCTTCATTATTTTAGTTCACTGAGTGTGAAAGCAGATAATCTCCTAAGATTAAAGGTTTCACACTTAAATTTCCTAAATCTTAGCAGTAAAAAAGAAAAAAAATAAATAAAACCAGAATTTTGGCGAAGACCTGAAGTGCCTGAGGTAGGGAGCCCACCTGAGGGTGGGACCAGCCACTGTGCTGGGAGGGTTAATGAAGCCCACCAGGTTCAACTCATTCTCCTGCAAATCAGACTCACCTGGAGGGCTTGTTCCACCACCATAGTGCCGGTCCCGCTCTGAGTTTCTGATTCAGTACACCTGGGGTGGGGCCTGAGCGTCTGCATTTTAACAAGCTCCCAGGGGATGTTGCTGCTGCTGCTGCCGGTCTGGGGACTCCACTTTGAGAACCTCTGTTTTAGGGTTTCCCAGCCGCTCCACTGTACTAACAGCACAGCTCCCCGCTTATAACTGTTCCCCCTCCCACCAAGTACTCACAGAGGAGATTAAACTCAACAATGTAAGCAATTTGCACACCAAAAAAGAAAAAGCACCTGCTGTGTTCCAAGGTAATGGTAAATCCTAAAAGTCTTAATGATAACAATGTCTTGCTTCTTATCTTTTTGCTACCATCAGACAAACTAGACCACAGATGCTCCATTCAACCCTGTGTTCTTCCCCAACAGTGGTGAGGATTGGAAATGCTTCAGGGAAATCCAGTCTCCGAAAACACTGACTTTCACCATTAGTCTAAACAATTCAAATACTTCTAACTTTCTTTAGGATTTGTTACTTGTGATGTTATCTAAACCCTTCCTGTTTCTATTTTTAGCAAATTATCTCCTCTAACAAAAACAGTTTACCTCTCTGTGTAAAAGACTAGTGTGCCTCACCTGGCTGTGAGCAGAAGGCCACATGCTAGGAGCACATACCCATGGTACTTAAGCAAAAAACCCCAAACAAACCAAGGGAGCACAGAAAGAACTGTCAGCTGTTAAATTCCTAAAGAAAATTTGAGTGCTGGCCTCAGGAAGTCTGCCTTGGGGCCTTCGGAACCTTGACTCCTTTGTCTTGCAGAAAATCCGTCATTTCTGGGCAAGAACTCAAAAGTTCAAGTGGTTAGTTAAGGGAGAGGATTATATAGGGGTCATCAAAATTTATTTAATGGGGGGCTGGTTACATGCTAAGTAGATACAGCCTGTAAATTAACTTTACCAAAATGTATAAATTCTCTGCTGAGTACCTTTCTATACCCCTTCAGGGGAAAAAGAAACAAACAGGATAATGTTTAAAGATAAAACAAAATTTCTGGCAGTCGCTTATTGGCTCTATCACATTTTACATCTGGAAAATTTCTCCAGCTTTCTGGTTTGCCCACTGGCTTCCATAATCCAGTCCTACCTCCTTGTTCAAATCACATTTGTTTCTCCTTCCACTTAACTATCTGTTGCTGAGGCCAATGCAACACTGACTCAGCCTGTGTTGATGGCTATGCCCTGAGTACACAGACCAAAGCCACAGTGATCAACAATCATACCAACTCCTGATGTGTCTTCCCTAAAACCCACATCCAAGTAGGAGCCCCTCAGGGCAAAAGTCTGATGAAAGCACTAGATTCCTCATTCATTTCACTGCTTTTTAGAGGGTTTCAGTCCAGAAATATTTCACTTACATATTTTTTACACAGAGCTTTCAAGCTAAATCATTTTATTTTAAATAGAAATTTATTATTTTTTACTAATTAGTGTCTTAATCCATTTTCTGTTGCTATAAAAGAATACCCGAGACTGGATAATTTATAAAGAAAGGAAGTCTATTTAGCTCACAGTTCTGGAGGCTGGGAAATTGTAGAATGGACAGCCAAATCTGGTGAGGGCCTTATGCTGCATCATAACATGGCAGGAGTGTGTGCAAGAGCAGTGAGCAGACGCCTGCTAAAAAGAGGAATACGAAACCTGGCTTTATAACAACCAGCTCTCAGGGTAACTAATCCACTCCTGCAAGAGCAAGATGGCAATAATCCCTTTGTTACTGAAAGCTTGGCATTTGTCTTCGAGACCACATCAGAAGAATGAGGAAAAGTGACTGGGGAAAAGGAAAGAGAGATTTATTAATTTGCCAGCAAATGGAGAAAATGGCAGGCTCCTGTCTCAAAGTACCAATTTCCCAATAATAGGCAGAAACACAGAGTTTTTAAAGGAAGGCCATTCAGCTTCAGGCAATTGCTGTTCGACTACAGTTGATGATTCTGATTTGTTGCGTATCTGGGGAAGATAATCTCATGACCTCTGCCCACCTGGTAGGCTACCTGGACCTCCTGGATCTCTGTCCCCACATACAGTTCCACTGAGCCATCTCCTATAGCACAAAGAACAAAAGACTTTGCCTCTCCCAACCACTGGCCTGAGGCAGAGATGCAGGTTTTCAGTTCCCGGAAAGAGTGAGACCTTGTTTCTACAAAAAATAGAAAAATTAGCCGAGTGTGGTGGCATGCTCCTATAGACCCAGCTACTTGGGAGGCTGCGGCAAGAGGATCACTTGAGCCCAGGAGTTGGAAGTTGCAGTGAGCTATGATGATGCCACTGCATTCTAGCCAGGGCATCAGAACAAGACTCTGCTTTAAAAAAAGAATCAAGTTATAAACTTTTATTATAAATTAAATATGAAGTTCTAATGATTTCAACTTGATCAGATATGAAACAATTTGAAAACCTTTAAAGGTGTATTGAGAAAAATCAGGCTTTTTAAAAAAGCATGTTTGTTGGCCAGGCGAGGTGGCTCATGCCTGTAATCCTAGCACCCTGGGAGGCCGAGGCGGGCGGATTGTCTGAGCTCAGGAGCTCGAAACCAGCCTGAGCAAGAGCAAGACTCTGTCTCTAATAAAAATAGAAAGAAATTAATTGGACAACTAAAAATATATAGAAAAAATCAGCCGGGCATTGTGGCGCATGCCTGTAGTCCCAGCTACTCAGGAGGCTGAAGCAGAAGGATCGCGTGAGCCCAGGAGTTTGAAGTTGCTGTGAGCTAGGCTGACGCCACGACACTCACTCTAGTCTGGGCAACAGAGTGAGACTCTGTCTCAAAAAAAAAAAAAAAAAAAAAGCATGTTTGTTATTACCAAAAAAAGATGACTTTAGGGAGAAATAACTAAAACCCCATGCTACATAGATAATGCAGATAGTTCTAGTTATCTGGTCAATAGGCAAAAAGCAAGCACTTTGTTAGGGTGATGTTAGGGTGGGGAGCTCACAGTTTGGGTAGAAAAAGAATTCTCAACACAAAGATTAGGACAGAAAGAAGTAAAAGTTTATTTTACTTTCTCTGTGGGGGTTGAGGGGAGAGAAAGAGAGAGAGGGAACCCAAATGGTGTAGCACCTGAAAGAGAAGTGCCACCCCTGAGGCTAAGGTGCTTGGGACTTTCATGGGGAAAAGGGGGTAAAGAAAACTTTATTGTTGTAGATTGATTAGCAGGAGACAGCTCCGAGATGTTAGGGTGTTTAT
>CAUYSK010049654.1:0-25185 GCA_963575035.1 Avahi laniger | reverse complement strand
AACGAGCACCGCAAGAACCCCTACCCCACCAAGGGCGAGAAGATCATGCTGGCCATCATCACCAAGATGACCCTCACCCAGGTGTCCACCTGGTTCGCCAACGCGCGCCGGCGCCTCAAGAAGGAGAACAAGATGACGTGGACGCCGCGGAACCGCAGCGAGGACGAGGAGGAAGAGGAGAACATTGACCTGGAGAAAAACGACGAGGACGAGCCCCAGAAGCCCGAGGACAAGGGCGATCCTGAGGGCCCTGAAGCAGGTTGGTGGACACGGGAAAGGGCGTGTTGGGCGGGAATAAGAAGGAAAAGGAGGGCCTGGCGGGGTCGCGCGCGGGCCTGGAAGTTGAGGGCAGGGGTCTATGCCTTTGCGGGCGGGAACGTGGGCCCCGCCGCGTGGCCTCTGCGCCTCTGACAGCCGGGGTTTCGCCCGCAGGAGGAACAGAGCAGAAGGCAGCTTCGAGCTGCGAACGGCTGCAGGGGCCACCCACCCCCGCCGGCAAGGAGACCGAGGGCAGCCTCAGCGACTTGGATTTTAAAGAGCCGCCCTCGGAAGGCCGCCTCGACGCGTTGCCCGGGCTCCCCCGCACCGGCGGGCCCTCCCCGGCCGGGCCAGCAGCAGCGCGGCTGGCCGAGGACCCGGCCCCTCACTACCCTGCGGGCGCGCCGGCGCCTGCCACACACCCAGCAGCGGGAGAGCTGCCCCCTGGTCCCGGCGGGCCCTCGGTCATCCACTCGCCGCCGCCACCGCCGCCGGCAGCGGTGCTCGCCAAGCCCAAACTGTGGTCTCTGGCAGAGATCGCCACATCCTCGGACAAGGTCAAGGACGGGGGCGGCGGGAGCGAGGGCTCTCCATGCCCACCGTGTCCCGGGCCCATAGCTGGGCAAGCCCTAGGAGGCAGCCGTGCGTCGCCGGCCCCGGCGCCGTCGCGCTCGCCCTCGGCGCAGTGTCCTTTTCCTGGCGGGACTGTGCTGTCCCGGCCTCTCTACTACACCGCGCCCTTCTATCCCGGCTACACGAACTATGGCTCCTTCGGACACCTCCATGGCCACCCGGGGCCCGGGCCAGGCCACACAACCGGTCCGGGCTCTCATTTCAATGGATTAAACCAGGCCGTGTTGAACCGAGCGGACGCTTTGGCTAAAGACCCGAAAATGTTGCGGAGCCAGTCTCAGCTAGACCTGTGCAAAGACTCACCCTATGAATTGAAGAAAGGTATGTCCGACATTTAACGCGGGCTGCGTCGGTCCCGGACTTTTCTAATTTATTAAAAACATGGCCTTGGCAGTTATTTTTCCATCACCAAAAGAGATAAAAAAAATAAACTACCCCTCTTATTCAAAAGTTTATAGTTTATGGAGATGGATGACATAAAAATGTAAACATCTCCACACACAAAAAAATGTCTTAACCAACCCGAAGAGAAAAATTACAAAAAAGGATTTGTATTAAATCTTATTCTGTATATTTAATGTAGCATTTTGTATTTAAATTGATAATTCAATATCTTTGAAGTAAATTATGAAATCAAGACACCTGTACAGGCATTTAATGTTTTTTTTTGTAATATAAATATATACATTTGTGTTTCCCCAAAACTGTTTCATAGTTTAAAAATACAAGTTTAATTTAATTTTTTACACCTATTGATTCTTCTGGGTATGAGCTAAAGTATTATTACAGAAAGGACACAGGTTATACTCTTAGATTTAAAAAGTAAAAGAAACTGCAGTCGCCTTTGTAAAATGCAAAATATTTAATTAAAAGAGATTTTAACATAATCAGAGCCACTCATTATTTTTTAGAAGCCTCAATAAACTGTCCATCGCCTTGGTCAAAAGGTGCAAACTGCAACTTTTTTCAAAGTGGGGACTGAAAGATTCCACAGACCTTCAGTGTGCCAGGGGAAAACCATAATTAGGCTGCAAGCCCCGGGGAACCTGGCCCTGCCCGGAATGCAGATTTGGATCACGGATGCGGGCTGCTTGGGTGAGATTGGACCCTGAAGGAAGGAGAAGAGAGACCCAAGTGTGTGCCCAGAAGGGAGAAAAGATGGCAAAGCCAGCTAGGGACACGCACCACCCGAGCGCCATCGCTTAACCTAATTACTTCCAATCAGTGTCGTGTTTTATGCAAAGCAATCAGCTGGTGAACTTTGCTAATGAGTTCGATTTTATGCCGGATTTAGCCCTTATTACTATTTCAAAGGTGCTTCGGGCTAATACGGGCGGGGAGCGCTTTGGGGGATGCCAAGGGGGAGGCTTTCCCAAGCTACCGTCTTCGCTACCCCTTCAAAATTGGGCATTGATCTCTTCTTTGGATTTGATTAAATTAGTGAACGTTCCATCTGCGACGGTGCGGGTGGCGGGCGGCCCAGTAGATGCCTGCTCAGCTGTGGGGTTGGGGCCGCGGGACGAGCGAGGGGATGGTTTCCCCCTCTCACAGGTAGGTGTCACACTTGTCCTGAATTTCAAGCCTGCGCTTTGCAGAGTCGGAGATTGCAGAGGGGAAGGAAGGGGAGGAGGGAGCGCCACAGCCACTTGCGGGGAGCTAGGGGAGCCCCCGAAAGTATCTCTCCCCCTCACCATGGGCCTCTTTTTGGACAAGTGGCCTTCAAAAGTTTGAGGCCATTTGCCTAGATAACGAGGCCCTTGTGGAGTCGATAAGGCTTGTCGTCGCTTTAGCACTTTTCCGAGCTCGGATTCAATAGTCCGAGTAGCTACAAAAGTATTTTTGAGGTTCTATTTTTTTCATTTTAATCCCGTATATTTCATCTCAAAATGAAAAGTCAGGATACATCTCAATCCTAAATGAGGAAGAGCCATCGCCCCTCGGCGACCAGCACCGTGGGTTCGGTTCGGCTGCGGCGCTGGCGTCTCCATTTTGCCCCGAGACAGGGAGTCGCCGACGTTGTACTTCGTGGGAAATTTTCGGTGGTCGGGGGAGGGGTGTGTGTTACAGCAAAAACATAATCCGGCGAGGGGAATTAATTTGCTCTATTAAATCCAAGCCTGAGTGTTGAGAGAGAATGTGTTTGCACATAACACCGGTTTAATTAGGCTAAATCAAAATGCACATATTTGCATTTCTACTCAAGATTACTTTAACCTTACTAGGTGTTTTAAACCCACCCCAAAGTTTCACTGGAGTTGTTGGCTTTTGCCAGTTTTTTTTTTTTTTTTCAAACCTGCAACCGGGCTCCTTTAGCTCATTCGAATTTAAACAAGTTTGAAAGCTGCATTGTCCAGATGTTTTAGCGAACAGCGGTCGACTTCAGGGTTTAAATTAGTGAGAAAATTCACGCAGGGAAAATGGTTTCAAAGCTGGAAGTGTGAATGATTAAATATGCATGAGACGATCGTATTTTATTTTGTCCCTTTAATTATAAATGATTTTTTAAACAATTGAATTCCAGAGATGACTCGCCCTCCCCCCTCCTCCCCGCGCCTCCCCCCTCCACTCCTCTCTCCCTCCCCCAACGGCCTGGTTCACAATCAGCTTTTCCCCCTCGTTGAATACGCAGCCCCAGGAGTCACCTTCTCTTCTAAAAAAGTCCCAAGAATAGGCCAGTCCACTTCTCTTAAGAGAGAGTTTAAGGACGACATCAACTCGGCGGGGTTTTGGAAACACTGGTCCAAAACCCAGCCCAACGATTTTAAAAAGAAAATTACAGGCCTCCCTGTGTTCCGGGGAATATGCAAATGGCGCGGCGCGGGCCTCCCAAATCCGACTGCGAAGGCCCGGGGCTGAGAGCCGAGAGCCCGCCGGGCTGCCTGGGAACGGGAGCCGCGCTCCCGGGAGCGCGCGGCATTTCTCTTCATCGAGGGGCGGCGCGAGGAGCCTCCGGCTGGGGAGCAAAACCGCCGGGGGCTCGGGGGCGGGCCCCGGAGTCGCTGTCCCCTGTCCGCATCCCTCCAGCCCTTGGCCTCCGCAGGGTTTTCTCTGCGTGCTTGCTTTTGAGTACCAACCCCCAATTAAGTGTAGGGGTTTCTTCTTTGCAGAGCCGGGTTTTGGTGGCCAGCAGTTTTTCTGGTGTCTAGCGACTTTTCAGTTTGGAGGTGGCCTGCCAGGCAGACCCGGGTTCGGGGCATTTAGGAAATGTTCCCCGCGTTTAATCCCAGAAGCAGCTGTGCGTCTGTAGGATCCCAAGTCCCTCCTCGAGCCTCTGCTTTGCCGAGTCTGGAGCCGTCTAGGCGGCCATGCGTCGTAGAGGCGCTGGGGGAAAACTTCTGGGGTGTACCGGGGTCGGGGTTTGTTCTCAGGTTTGGATTGGGGCGTGGAAGTCGCGCGAGGCAGCGCCTAAGACGCTTGAGTGCTGGGACTGCCCGGCGTTTGCCACCTGCGCGTGGCTGGGCGGGCTCCGGACCCCGAGGAGCGCCGAGCTTGGCACCCAGCAGCAGAAGTCACGGGATCGCTGCGTGGGGTCTCGCAGGCGGTCCCTGGAGGCAGCGCCAAACTGGGGACAGGCTGGGTCTCTCACCCCTCTGTGCGGGGCCGAATCATTTCTTGAGGTTTGGGGGTGAGGAGGGTCTTTTCCCTTCCTGCTCCCCGGCTCTGGGTACCAGGGCCGGAAATGTGGTTCCCCAGGCCCGGGGCGCGGGGCCTGCAGCGAGGCCTCCCGGTTTGCAAACCCGTCAGGGCCAATCATTCCCCGCGACGTGCGCTTCTCATAGGGCCTGGAAGGTTGGGGGCAGGGAGGGTCGTGCCTGCGGTTTCGGCACGACAGTGCCTCCCAGCCCACCAGTCCCCCACAAGTAGCTGTCAACTCAGACCGAGGCACCAAATAACGCGACGCAAAGCTCTCAAAGTGAAAGGAATGTGATTGCGCTCTCCAGAGGTGGCGGGACGCGGATGCAGTTCGGGAAGGGCGCCGCCTACTGGTCTCGGGGAGCCAGGCGTGTCGCAGGGAGGGGGCAGCTAGGCGAAATCCTGCTATACCCCCACCCGCGACGGGGCCTTGGCTCCAAACTCCGTAAGCTGCTTCGCCACCGCAATTCGGCACGGCCCCAGGACCCGGTTAGCACTGGGGATTTGGGGAGCAGGGCCCGGGACTAAACCAGTTTAACCCTACCGTTCCCGCCGCGGCTCCCGCACTGTTTCAAACACCAGGCAACCGGCAACTGAGAAATTCGCAGGCGGCTGAAACAGCCTGTGGGTGGGGGCCCCGCCGGGCGCCGCGCAGCCTGGTGCCCCCGCTGCACTTCAGGTGCGCGCACTTCCGCTCCTGCGGGCCTTTCGGCGCACGGCTCTGGGCCCTCCGCGGTCTTAATTTGCGGTTTGGCATATTGGGGGGCTACCACGCAACCGCGACCCGGAAGACCGTTTTGGTCTTGAGAGCGTTTGGCCAGTGGGGTGTGGACATGTATAGAAACATGAAAAACACACGAAACAAAACAAAACTACCCTCCCATTGCTTCGAACCGAAGTCGGCGTGGCAAAGCATGGGGTGCTCACCTGGGCTTTCCCCGACCCCGCCGCAAGCACTAATGGGTCATATTAACTGGTCTCCCCTAGGTGCAGGGTCACTGGGAGAAAACGGGGCGCGCCCTCAGCCTGCATCTTTGCCTCCTTCGCCAGTCGACCGTCGAACAGGAGGGAAATCGGGCCCGACTGGAACCTTGCCACCCGCTCCCCCCCTAGACTAGCCAAAGATTGGGGACCTTTCCTAGAGCCACCCCACAGGTCTCCTTTTGTGGCCCGGCCAGAGCCAGTCTCCTTTTCGTTTTCGCGGTAACTGAGACTTGGGCCCTGGGCACTAGGCGGGCCCGGATTGTGGCCTAACAGGAGATCGCCTCGAGGCCCGGCCGCAGCTCCACTATCCCTCTTGCGTAGCCCGCCCCTCGGGGCCGCTGGGGGTCTCCGGCCTCGTGTCGGCCTCGGGCCCCAGCCCTGAATCCTCAAGGCCGCCTGCCGGGCAGCACTTGTTTCCGGTGCCCCAAAGAGCCCAGCGTGCCCAAGCACCACCTTCCCAGTGAAATCTGCTTTTATTTGCTCCGAGCAAACCCCAGGCTCTCAGCGCTCCCGCCTGATGGATGCAAATGTAAATGTGCACTTATTTAATTGGATCAGGCCCCAAGATAAAAGAGATAAACGGCTCCCCGTTTGCTAACTTATTTTCCGAGGCATGCAGCGCCGCGTGGAGGGGAAGCTAATGAAGGAGCTGGCGGCGCTCGGCGCTCAGCGCTCGACTTCTCCGCAGCCGCGACAAGCTGGCCGGCCGGCTCCGCGTGGGCTGTGACTCGTCGTCTACCTCCTTTGCACCGACTCTGCCCGCCAGGTAGGGTCCCCGCGGGACCTTCTGTGCGCCAGGTTGGGAAAGTTAGAAGGCGCTGGCATCGCGCTTACAAATACACCACCCTCGCCACTATTTTTTCCACTTCGGCTTGTCCCCCTCTCCTTTCTTACCCAACTCCCCCACACTTGGGTCACACCGGCTGGGCCCGTTCCATAGAAAAATCCTTTCTGTCTTCTCCAGGCGTCGTCTTCCACCCCAGGTGGAGGTTTCAGAAAGAAAGACTCGAGGGCCACGGAAAAGACCAGGCATCCCGTCCAGCCACTAGGGTCCGGTTGATCTGCCCCCAAGAAGAAAGGACCTTCTCTGTTCCCAGATGGCCCTCTTTTGGACCCTGAGATTTCTTTCATAATCAGCTGGAAGACATGGATTAACCCTTCCTCCTCCAAATAATGTACACAAATAATGCACGCAGTACACACAACACTTCAATCATTTCCGGGGGTCGCGGGACCCCGACAGACAACCAGATTTTAGGAAAAAGAGCTACCTGGCTCTGGCCTCCCTGGGCAGGGTGGAGGAGTAGAGTTGGAAGCTCATTGACAGAGCATTCTCCTTCGACAGGAGTTCGTTCGTTTTCCAATTTTGGGTCTTGGTCCCCACCCCTGTCCCCCACAAAGTTTCTCTTCTGTTCAGAAGAGATGGTGAGGGCAAGGGAGAGACCTGAAGAGACAGCCCGTGCAGAATGGGTGCAAAGGAGTTGAGGGCGAGGGGCGCCCTAGGCAGAGACCCTGGCCAAATAGCCCCCAGAGTGTGGGCTGGGAGGGCTGGGAGGGCCGGACCTGGCGAGGCTGGGCAGGGCTGGGTCGCAGGAGGCGGGACTGGGCCGGGCGTTGGGCCGCGCCCCATCCCCGACGTGCTGATGGATTGGCTTGTCAGGAGGCCTCTGTGAGCAGAGCCCATCAGAAAGCACTTACCTCGCTAAAGTGAAATTACTGTCTTTTCAGGGGCTAATTTGTGTAACTCCCATGGAGGGGCTTGGAGGGGGTTTGATGAGGCATAAAATGATGATTAATGAATTTATTGGCCGCTGCTCATCAAACAAGGGCTGGAGAGCCAGTGCGGGTCTGCACAGACGACCTGGCCTCGGTGCTCAGCACAGCTGGGGTTCTGCCTGGGGCTGGGGGCGCTGAGCGCCTGCTAGGGTTTCCCCAGTGCCCGGCCCTGGTCCTGGGTGCTTTCAGAGCTCAGACTTAGGCTGCTTTCTGCTGGTGGTCTCCCATTCCGGGTGCAGACTGTAGCTGCTCCGCCATCGCCCCCTGCGGCCTGCTGCTCAGGCCTGGGGCAGGGGGAGGCCGGCTGCAGGCCCATCGAGGGGGGCGGGTAGAGGCTGCTCCAAGACTTGAGTGGGACCTTGATGCCTGAGGGAGCGTGGAGCTGGGAACGTGAGCTGTGGTCCAGAGACTGGGTGGGCCCATGGGCCTCCGGGGCTCAACCCTACTACTGCAACTTACTAGCTATGTATTCTTGGACAGGTCCAATACCCAATCTGAGCCTCAGTGTCCTCATCTGTGAAATGGGGCTTTATCACCCTGGGTCTTGTGGTGATTAGAGTGCGTGGCACATAGTTAATCTCCAATATAGTTATTGAAGTCGTGCTATTTTAGACTGCAGTTCATTGGAGACACCAGCCAAAGCCTGGGGGAAAAGGCAGAGGGGCTTTGGGTTCTGACTTGAGGGGGAGAATCCTTCCAGAATGGCAGATCTTCCTTAGCACTTGCCTCCCCCTCCCTCCTTCCTTTGGCTATGCATCACTTTTTGGGGCTTGATTGGGGGACAGTGAGGAAGCCTGGGAAGATAGTTGGAGCCCAGAGTGAACTGCTCAGAGCTGAGCTTTGGGGAGCTGAATGGAGCTGCCCTATGGCTCATTTATGCAGGCGAAACCGCACATAACTTTGAGGTTAGTCTGCAGAATGGTTCAGAACTTCTCCAGCTCATAACCCACTTTTTGTCTGCAGGCTCCTGTCTTTTAGAATCTGTCCACAAGGACCTTTTGGCTATTTCCGATGATTTCAATGAAGAACCCGCAGCCCATGAGCTTACAGTTTACCTTGCAACACCCCTCCCCACCCCCACACACATTCACATAGTGAGCCTTTCACATCTCCCAAGAATTGGCTCCATCTTTGCCTCCCCTGGACATCCTGCCTTGCAGAAACAGAAGGCAGGAAAGACCTTGACATTGCCCTCTCCAGTGAAATGCTTATGCTAGTCTCCGTGTTAACGCAGCTCCTCTCAAGCTGTTCCCTTCCCTTCCTTCGACTTATGTTAACTGAGCACCTACAATATGCCAGATACCCTGTTCTAGGTGCTGACCATGCAGCGATGAACAAAACAAAGTCTCCGCCCTCCTGGAGCTTACACTTTAGAGGGTAAGACAGAAAATAAACAAAGCAGTGAGGTCATGACCTAGCACAATGTCCGGGTGATGACAGTTATGAGAAAAATTAAGCAGGTTGAGGGGTTACTGAGAGCAGTCTGGGAAGCCTCCGTTAAGTATTTCAGCGAAGACCTAGAAGTTAGAGAATAGGCCATGCAGATATTTGGGGGAAGAGAGTGGAAGGCAGAAGGATTAGCAAATGCAAAATCCTTAGGTGGCAGCAGATTTGAGCAACATCAAGGAGACCTTTGTGGGCGGGGATGAGGCCAAGGCGAAGGCCAAGCCAGGGTGAGGATATATGGGGCCCTGTAGGTCCTGGTGAGATATTTGGGATTTTTGAGGGGGTGGGGGAGGAGGTGTGGGAAGGTTTTGAGAAGAGTGATAATATCTAATTTATGTTTCAAACGCATCCCCAGGTCTGAGGAGCTGAAATTCAGGGAGGGCAAGAGTGGCTGCAGGGACCAGTCAGGAGGCCGATGAGGCTCCAGGCGAGGGGGCTCCCTTGCACCCAGCTCTGCTTGGTGGTAGCCAGAGAGATGGGGAGACGTGGTCAGGGTTGGGCTATATTTTGAAGGTAGAGTCAACAGACCTTGCTGACAGATTAGATGTAGGTAAAGAGAGAAGGAGGGGAGTTCTGGATGCCTCCAGGAATTTGGGCCTGAGCACCAAGGGCAATGGGAGATACCATTTGCTGAGATATCAAACATTAAGGGAAGAACAGGGATTATTTTTTCAGGGAGAGGGGAAGTAAGACACATTTCGCTCTGACCCTGAAGCCTCTTTAATCCAAAGGAACCACTTTCATGGACATGTGGGACGTCCAGCGGCAAAGCATTCAAATGTCCAGGGTGGGGGCACACATCGGGGAAAACTCTGACATGAACACACACCCTCTCTCCTGAAACCACAGATCTTAGAGTTCTCTGACTACATCTTCCTGTTGATTTCTGCCTCTCTACTAGTGGACAAACTGAGGTCCAGGCAGTGAAAATGACTCCTCCAAGCTCACGCAGCGAGTTTACAGGCAGAGCTGACTCTAAAACCCTGGTCTCCTACCTGCTCGGCTTGTGTTCTCCCCTGACTCATCCCAGCTAATTTCTCTGCAATATCTGTATTTTAACAGAGAACTCCTGGAAATAAAATGCCTTAACAGGGAGGAATGAATTTATAATGGTGGAATCTCAGACACAGTGACAGGCTGTCAAGGGAGATATTTTTAGGCTGGGCCAGGAAACATCTTAGCCCTCCTCAAACACTGCGGGAGGACCAGGCTGCCTCCTCAGGACTCCGCGTGTGAAGTACAGATGAGGGAACAGCTCAGAATGTGCCATCTCTCCCAGAGACCCTGCAACAAGGAGGAACTGGGACCGTTTCCCCTGCCGGGGAGTGTTTTCTTCCTTAAACAATTGCTGTCTGAAAGGATTTGCTCGTTTCTCCTGTTCGAAGCGACTTCTGCACGCACCCAATTATCTCGCACGATGTAAGCAAAAATTAATGTTCCGTTGTCTGTCATTTTAGAGAGTGAATTTTATCAAACGAAGATTTGGATTGCGGGCAAGGCCGCAAATCATGGGTCTTTTCATGCTTTTATTCTGAACTTTTTTCTTTCTTTTCTTTTCTTTCTTTCTTTTTTCTTTGTGTGTTTTTTTTTTTTTTTTTGACATCTCACTTTGACTGTTTTTTCTCAATCCTTTTCTTGATGTGGGGACTTTTTTTTTCCTGTAAACTTTCAGTGGCTTTGTCCCCAAGGGAACCCACAGGCCCTTAGGAACAGCATCTCAGCATCTTTCAAGCAGAGTGAGATGCCTGTTAGCCCTCGATTCCGAATACCCTCACTGTTCCAGAATGTTCCAGACACCTTCCCCGCTAACATGGTTTGACATCAGATACCACACAGTCCTTTCTGCGACTTCTTTGTTTTTCTTAGATCCAAACCACAAGAGTTTTTGTTTGTTTGTTTGTTTTGTTTGCCCTCTATTTGTATCCGGTATCTAAATCCAAACCCTGTGGTAATAGGTGTCTCTTTTTCCAAATACTCATCTGCGCAAAGACAGTCATTGGTAGCTGAGGACCAGTTTTCCTGGATCATAAAAGAGTAGATTAGTGGCCATTCAGAGAAAAGGGCTCATTTGGAATAAACACCACCTTTTTGCTCTCACGAAGAGTGGGGCAGAAACATTGCTAGCCTGGTTTATTTTGGTTGGTACAGTTATTTTTCTCTCCAGATTTTTTTCCTTTCTTACCCTTTTTTTTTCTTTTAAATTTTGCCTTTCAATCTGGGGTAAAGGCCTGACAAGTCCTAGCGCAGACGGGAGGAATGTCTGAGAAGGCTCTGTAAGACTAGAGACCCCTCAAAACTCACGCATTCCAGCCTTCCTCGTTGTAGTCTGTAATTATTGGAGCTAATATTTAAAAAATAATTTCCTTCAAATTTTGTAATCATTTGCTTATTTCTAGAGGAATATTTATATTGCCACTGCCATTGAAACAGAAGACTAGTTATTAAAAAAATTAATTCAATGAAGTTTTTCGTCCCATGAGCATCTCTAGGGTCTCAGGTTAACTCCCAAAGGGTTCCCTCAACCCCGCTCTTTCTGCTTCGCAGGCTGCCCTCGAAGTTATGTGGGTTGCATGAGTATCTCTTCACCCCCATCTGAGATCCTCTAGGGCAGGGGTCCCCAACCTATGGTGAGTTGTATAATTATTTCATTGTATATTACAATGCAATAATAATAGAGATAAAGTGCACAATGAATGCAATGCACTTCGATTATCTTGAAACTATCTCCCTGTCCCCACCTCGGTCCATGGAAAAATTGTCTTCCATGAAAAAAGTCCCTGTTGCCAAAAAGGTTGGGGACCGCTGCTCTAATGTACCTCCAGAGGTGTACTTGCCCCGCTTAGGGAAATAGCAGCTGCTGGTTTTACAGATACGCAGACTGAGGTCCTGAGAAGTGAAGCAACTTGTTGAAGATCACTCAGCTGGTTGGTCCCCGAGCCGGGGTGGGGTTGCCTGCCCTCTCCGCCAATTCCTTCTCATAAATCCCTCGCGCTCTGGTCCGCGCCTCAAGATGGGAGGACTCTTACAAACCTGCCAAGCTCTTGTTCCTTCTATGTCTCTGGCTCTGTGATGCCTGAACCGTTTTGCCTATCTGTGGGTCACTCTCTGGGGGTAAAAGGCCAAGACAATAACTGAATATGCCCTTTGACACCAGGAAGCACCCTGGCCCCTCTTTCCTCCTGCAGGGATAGAAGAGGGGGCTGGAGCCTCCATCTCTGAGCAAAGTCTGGGGTGTGGGGAGTTGGCGGTTCTCAGGTAACACCACGATGAGAAGGTGAATGCCATCCCCCTTCCAGAAGTTTCTACCCCAGCAGCCCCTCCTATCTCCTTTCTCCAGCTGCTCACAAGTGGGAGTTTTCCATTCCACTCCCCTCCTTCCTGAAGCCAACCGTGGTGACACACGGTAACTGTTCAGTATTAACGAGTGGGGTGCTGGTGCTGGTGACAGGCTCAGCTGTAATGTCACTCAAAGTCAACACCCATTCCCTGCCCCATTCCCCCTCTTTTCTCCATGGCTGTGGAATCAGATGGTTCCTCCCCTACCTTCCCTGGAAGGTCAGCCGTTCAAGGGTGCTGCGGTCACAGCTGGCTTAGCATCGAGCCCTGACTCTCACCCTTGCTCTGAGCCGCACATCCAGCTACCCAAGTACGTACAGGTCGAGCATCTCTAATCTGAAAATCCAAGATCCAAAATGCTCCAAATATGAAACTTTCTGAGCCACTGACATGCCACCACAGGTGGAAAATTCCATACCTGACCTCATGTGACAGGTCGCAGTCAAAAACGCACACAACACACAGTTTATTCAGTGTCCCCCTGTAAAAATAAAATAAAATAACCTTCAGGCTGTATGTATGCTGGCTATATGAAACAAGAATGAAATCTGTGTTTAGACTTGAGTCCCATCCTCAAGATATCTCACTGTGTACATGCAAATATTCTAAAATCCGAAAACCATCTAAAATCCGAAACACTTTTGTGTCCCAAGTATTTCAGGGATAAGGGACACTCAACCTGTATCTCCAGCTAGAAGGACCACGCACAACTCAAATTTGAAATTCCCCAAATGAAGTCACCCCCTTCCCATTCCTACCCTTAACCCAACCTCGCATCAGCCTCTCTCCCTGCTGCCCTGCATCCGGTCACCCAGTCCAGGGGAGGGACTTCAGAAACTTCCTGACATCTCTCTTGCCCTGGCCCTCACATGCATTCACTCCCTGGTCCCATGGATCCTTCTGAGAGATCTTGTTCAATTCCTTCCCCCCACTGCACTCGCCTGAGCCTTCACCTCTGTTGGGCATACTATCGCGTGTCCTCTAGAGCATCTTCTTGTCCCAACCATCTTCTTCGTAGCACAGACATGGAGCCCAAAACCTGGCCGTGTCCTGGGCATTCAACAAATGCAGAAGGAAATGAAGACGAATGAATGGATCCTAAACTAATGTATGCGTTTGCACTTTGCCATAGAATTTTCCCATGAATTTTGAAAGAGCGCTGGTGTTGGACAGGTGTGAGTTCAAATCCTGACGGTGCTCTGTTATTTTGGGTATATTAGTGAGCTGGGTTAAACAACTCACTGGAAATCTGAACAGAGAGGCCCAGGACCTGCGGTGAGTGAGAAGGTGGGCTCCAGAGCCCAGCTGCCTGCATTCCGTTCCCATCTGTGCCATTTGCCAGTGGCGGGACCCCGGGCAAGTTCCCTCACCCCTCTGAGCCTCGGTGTACCCATCTGTAAGACGGGGATGATAACAGTACCGAGCTCAGAGGGTAAATGAGATAGTGTGCAAAGCCCACCAAATCTCACAGTTGATTCTCAATAAATGTAAGCTCTCACTGTTATTACTCAATAAATATTGTTTCATGTTATCGAAAAGGACTTCATCTGAGAATTTCTAAAATTGTATAGTGTGTTTTTCCCAGTTCTCAACTGCTTCACATCTTTTTGCTGACCAGCAATGTTTAAGATGTCTAGAGTTAAAAAAAAAAAAAAAGCTTATTTTAAGAATCACTCCTTGGAACATTATTTCATTACTTCAACTTGCTGCTGACTCATCTGACCCTTGGTAACTGAATCTTTCTTTACCAATAACTTTAATTACATCAATCACTCATTTCCAAAACCGCTGAATAATGAAAACTCCTAGAGGTGACACCATGGACTTCTGTCACACGAGCAGGGACTTGTGGAGGGAAAACAGGTTTTTCTTTTCTTTATTTCTTCTTCTTCTTCTTTTTTTTTTTTATAGCATTCAGTACTTCAAACAGGGAAAATATGTAGTTTTCATGATTTACTGTCTGTCTGTCTAGCTCTCTACGTATCTATAATTAGCAATCTTCATAGCAGGAGAAAATGACAATTCATAACTTTTTGAATTGGATTGAATTTGTTTCATCTTCTGACATTTCCAAGTGATAAGTCCCAAGTCTTTGCCTCTGGGGTAAAATAAATGATGTTTGAGAATTCCAACACCAATTCCTTTGCTAAAAAGCTGCTAATTGCACAGTTCAAGGGTTAACATATTACCTAAACAATTATCTTGTTATCGGTTATAACAGCTGCCTTATTAAGCTCTTAGTATACGCCATTTATTGTACTAAAGGTTTTACATACATGGTCTCAGTAGAGCCTCATCAAACTCTATGGAACAGATGCTATTATCATCCCCATTTTACAGATGAAGAAACTAAGGCACTGAAAGGCTAATTTGTCTAAGCAGCTGTTAAAGTAAGAAATGAGCCTGGGAATGTCTGTGTCTCATTTTCCGTGCCCTGACAAATCCAGGAGAGAGTGGCTGGCTGTTTTCCGCTGCTGGAGGCATTAACCGCTTTCCTGGCTATTCGTGGTTCAATTCTACTGTGAGTAGAATAAGGTACTTGCTATTTGCTAAGCTTGAAATGTTATCTGACTGTGTAGAGAAGCAGTGATCCTCAATTCGGTGAGAGTAGGAGGAAGCCAGGGTGGGATGTCACAAAACCCTGCCCCAAAGTGCACTCCCTTCCTTCCTTCCCTCCAGGTCCTGTCATCTTGCTCCTAGACTGTGACATCAGCCTCAGTCTCTCTGTCTCCAGGATCTCTCTTCATCTTTCCATCTACATACTCTTTCCTTATTAGCCAGGAGACAGTGGAGCTATGGAAGGTTGTAGAGCAGGAGAGTGACAAAATCAAAGCAGCACTTCAAAAAGATGAAAGTCCCAGGCGCAGGCTCTGGGGGCAGAGAAATGTGGGTTTGTACATCACCTCTGCCACGGTCAGCTGTGTGACCTTGGGCATGTGGCTCAACCTCTCAGAGCCTCAGTCCCACAACAGTAAAGATGCTAATATCTGTGTCCTGAAACTAGTGTTAAGATGAATATGCCATATCGTGGGAGTGCCTTAGGAACTCACTCCTTCCAGCATTGCCTACAGAGCCAGGTGTGTTCATTGATCACATATCGTGTGCCCATGTGTAAGACAGGAAGCAAGATGATTCCAGAAAGCACACACTTCTGTGAGCTCTGTCTTGAGCCAGTACCATACTGTTTGGCTCACTATGGCTTTGTAGTATGCTTTAATATCTGATAGGGCAGTCCATATTTTATGCTTTTCTTGTTCAAAATATTTGACTTTGCTATTTCGGGGGGGAGGGCATTTATTCTTCCACACAGATTTTGAGATGAGCTTATCAAGTGTCTAAATCATTACCTTTGTAACCTTTCAATGACTCACACAGGTTTTAGCTTCGGGGTTATGGGGGCGAGAGCACCCAGGTGATTCTTTCATTGGACTTTGGGCTTCCGATGCAATCACACCCCTTGCGGGAGGTTTCTTCACCCCAGCTGGGGTTCTCTTAGATACTCCTGGCCCAGCCCTGAATCCTGACCCTTTCCTACCAAATGCCAAGTACCAGGGATCCAGAATGTATTTTGGCTAAGAGCAAGGGCCGGGGAGGCAGGCTTCTGGGTTTCTGTCCCTCCAAATGCCCCGCCTTAGCAAATGTCACCACCATCTAGAAATCTGGGAGTCAGCCAGCTTACACATTTTCCCCAAATTATCGCAACCAGTTACCAAATCTGGTTAATTTAACATCCTCGACTTTTTGCTCAAATCTCTCCTTCTCTCTATTCCCATGGTCACCACTGGGATCCAGGCCAATGTCACCTCTCACCTTCTCAGTGGCCTTCCAGTTTAGTCTTGCTCCCTACAGTTGGTTTTCCCCACTGAGGATTAGCTGCACGTGTAGTAATATAACCCCCCTGTCTAGAATATTTAATGGCTCCCTATTGCCCTGACAAGAGGCCCAGAGGCTCCTAAGCATGATGCTCCTTCAAACTCTAAACCGGTAAAGCCATTTGCCATGTCTATGCACTATCTTGCCTCTGGGCTTTTGCACACACTGTTCCTCCGCCTGGCAGGTCCCTTCTTTCCTCCTCTGCCCCCACCTTCCTACAGTCAGCCCCTGCACAGTGAAAGATCTGTGCTTAAAACTGCCACCCCCTCCAGTATTCTGCCCCCCTCTGTGCTAAAAGAATAAAGGGGTAAGCATGAGTTAAAACCCCACGTCTATCCTTCACTAATTATGTGACCTTGGATACTTAATCCATCTCTGAGTTTCAGTTTCTCCATGTGCAAAACGGCACAAAATCATAGCATTAAGAGTCCACTCTAGGACGACACTTTAGAAGTCAGCATATGCTTCACACTGCCTTAAGGAATTGTGAAAATTAAAGGAGGTCATTGCAGGCAAACTTTATAGGCCTACGGAGAAATAAACAGAGGCATGAGGTCCTAGCTTTAAGGAACTTTCATTGAGATCAGACTCATTCTACCATGGCTGGCAGCTTCTTGAGAGCCATTTTCTTCTTTTTTCCCTGAGGCATCGCAATTTTGTTTGGGGTGGCAATGTGCCCAGCCCTAGAAGATGAACTAATTCCATCTAAGCTAGTTGCGATAATTCCATTCCCCTTTGCAAAATTCTCACTTTCCCAGCCTGCCTTGCAGCTAGGTGGCCACGTGACTAATTCTGGCCAATGAGACATAAGGGGAAATCTACTAAACTTTCTCAATCTCAGTCTCTTCTTTTTTAAAATGTGGAGGTAAGATCCAAGCTCAGTGATATTTAATTCTGCCCTGCCTTTTTCTCTTTCTTTCTTTCTTTTTTTTTTTTTTGTAGCAAAGGATCCTCTTTTTGGTTCCAAAGAAATTTTACATGGAATCCTAATATAGAGAGCAAACAAAATACAATTGCTCTAATTGAAAGGGAGATTGGAGAGTGCAGGACCCCCATCCCAGCCTTCATGGACAGTCCCTAAAACACATCAACAAAACAACACCCGGAAAACCGCTGGCTCAGAGCATCTCTACCTTCTATAGTGGATACGTGTTATTTCATTTATTTATTTTTGGACACCCAGACTCCAGTCCAGCACGCTGAATTTTCCCACAGGAACTACCCTTCAGCTCCCCTAGGTCTATATGCTTTCGATGAAGTTAATTCAACTTTGGTTCCAGGGCTAGACATATGATTTAGGCATGACCAGCATTTCATCCCCCAGGGCAATAGTCATTGGTTCAGGAATCTGCACATGACTCAATTTGGCCCAGTGAGATTGAAGTCTAGGATGTTTATTAAAACTGAAAAGAGATAGAGGGTTTCTTTTCCCATTGAACTTGAACCCCGGGACTATGAAACCTGAAAGTCAAGTTCACATGGAAGGGAATAGAGCCGGACGATGGAAAGAGACCAGATCTTAGAGGCATTGAGCCAGCGGATTAGGCTTTGCCTGAAGATAGACAAACCTGCCTCTGGACTTCTGGTTTTTGAGTCAATATTCCCCTTCATTTAAGTAGCTTGAGTCTCATCTTCTATTATTTGTAACCCAGAGAGTCCCAGATAGTACAGATTCCTTCCAGATCCAGAATCCAGGGGTCCTCGTAGCGGTAGATGTTGGGGGTGTTCACAAACTCCCCAGTTTTCCTCCTCCTGGGTACGTGGTAGGATTTCACTTCCCCACCCATTCTGAGTGAGGCATGGCATGACTTTCTTTGCCAACAAAGTGTGAGTAGACGTGACGTGTGTCATTTCCGGGTGGGCTCTTTAAAAGTCAGTGCATGATTCACCCCTCTCTCTATCCCTCCCACAATAACGTTCCAGATGGCCCGAGACTTCATCAGCCTGGATCGCAGATTGAGAACCACGTGGTACAGAGACCTCTGCTGACCCTTGATGGATATGTACTGTGAGCAAGAAATAAAGCTTTGTTGTTTTAAGCCATTGAGATGCTGGGTCATTTGTTACAGCAACATACCTTAGCCTACCCTTGGTGATATGTAGGATTCTCCTCCTCCTCCTCTTCCTCCGTTCCCTTTCTCCCTCCCTCTTTTTCTCTCTTCTTGCTGCCTTGCTCTGCCCAGCAGTCTCATAACTCTATGTCTTAACTTATCTTCTGTCAACAGACCATGAAAAGGCTTCCATGACTGCTCAACTCCAGCCTTCCCAGCGATACCCCAGTGGACACTGGCAGGAGATAACCAGCCTCCCCCAGCAAAGTCGTGCCCTGCCAGTGCCAGTCAAGTTCCTGTCAGTCATCATCCTCCCCACCACTGGTCGCCGGGGGCAACTTCCTAATCACGTTACTGGACGCGCAGAATCCTGCGATCTGGAATTAAACCTTCTCCAGAAATTCCCATTCACTGTCTTATGAAAATTAACAAGATTCCGAAGTTTTGTGGCATGGTCTTCAGAACAGAATGCTCTGCCAAGATAAAATATAAAATACACACACACACGGATCAGCTTTAGTTGTTAACAAGCAATTTCTAGAGGTGATCAGTTAATGGAGTCAGTGTGCAAGATTCTGTGGCTGGAGTGGGGTTTGGAAATGACTACGTTCTTTTGAAAGTGGAAAAGTGGAAGTAAATCGTCCCTGCAGCCTGGGTGTGATCAGCCGGATTGACACTGTACGGCTCGGGGGTCTCAAACGCATCTGCCGACAGCGGCCAGACAGACCGCGTTAGTGGTTAACGCAGGGCAGGTGGGGGTGGCAGGGAGCTGCCCAGTGATTCTTCTTCCACATTCAGCCCTAGCTGATTGTCACCTCATAGGAATCAGGCCCCGTGTTGCCAGTTCTTCCAATTTTTTTTTTCCAGGAAAACTTGAAATCCATATAACTATATCATATTTTTTTCTAAAATACTATAAGCTTCAAATTTAGTTGGCAACCACGGGTAGAATGTCTGATAGTACACGACACATGGTCACCCTTATTATCACCTGCCATTCTACACACCCATTTCACAGATTAGGAAACCAAGGCTCAGAAAGGTAAAGTGACTCACCCAAATGGACATGACCGGGTTCTGAAACTCAAATCTGTACCTTGGGACTCCAAGTCAACTGCTTTCTCTTCCTCCTGCGTCACCGCTGTGTCCTCATGGCTCAGTGTGTGACAGAGAGGCAATTGCTTACCGAAGATTCATGCTCCCATTTCCACTGTAGAGGCTGTGAGTGGGAAGCGGCTACGGCCAGGGTTGACATTTCCCGGCCTCTCGTTTAGATGAAGTCATGTGACCAATTCTTGCTAATGGAATATGACGGGGAGTGATGTGTTATTTCTTGACAACAGCACTTCAAAAAAAATGGGTGTGTCTTCTTCGCCTTCTCTTTCTCCTCCCACGGTTTGCTGCAGGTGAACGCAGCAACCTTGGCAACCACGTGTTGACCATGAATGGACCACAAGGTGAAATGGATCTGGGTTCCTGAATCATCATTTGCAGGAAAGTCACCTGCAGTCAGAAGCATCTATTTTGGCCTTGCCATCAGGGATAAATAAACTTCCATTGTATTTGAGCCATTGTACGTTTTTGGCTTTGTCTGTTACAGCAACTAGATTACCTTGCCCAACACAAATATGAAAGGATTTTAGAAAACCTGTCCTTTTTCCCTTCCATACTGGCAGGAGGAGTTAGTAACGAACAGCGTCGTCCACTCGAATCCAATGGGATTTGGATAAGATAATGACTCAAATTAGGTTTGGTTTCTGGGGGTGGGGCAGCAGTGGCCCTGAGTGTCACAGTGTCACCGCTCTCCCTCCTTCCCCCGCCCATCCCACCTGGCTCTAAAGCGAGGCTTGTTCGTGTTCCAGCTGGAGGTGAACATATTATCACTGCGCTCTCCTGGAGAAAGACAACAGACAAAACAAGCATTTGGCCTGTCTGGGCCGCACACAGTAGACCGAGATAGGAGTCAACATGTTTGGGAACATCAAAGACCGTGTGGTATCTTAAGCATAAGGAGATTAACATTTACAAAGGTTTGCTCCTCGGCCTACTCCCAGGAATCCAGCAGACAGAGCCAGAAGGGACAATTAACATTACCCGTCCACACTGGGGTCTCCTGGCAGCTCGTATTAGAATTTCTTTTGAGCTTTCTGCTAGATTTGGGATGGAAGAGGCAAAGTCTAGTCTCGTATTTGAGCAAGAACCTCCGCAGACAAGGGAGATGGTAAAACAAGCTGGGCATGAAGCATCGGTACAAAGTCCTGCAGGCGAATTCTGCCCCGTAAGTACCGGGCACCGGCGCTCAGAGGGAGAGGGGCAGAGAGAGTCTTTACCCAACTCGCCACAGTCAGAAAGTCAGCGCCTTCCCAAGCGAGCCGGGCAGTGCAAGGGGACCGAGGCAGTCTGCAGAGACGCAGGAGGGGCGAGACACTGGTTTGTCTGGAAGCAACAGGCGGAGAGTATCTCAACGCACTTCAAGTACCCGCAACAGTAGGCAATGCATGGGCAGGAAAATCCCTTGCAGCTGTTGGAAACCATACCCTATTCAGAGATAATTGGCAATTAGTTAAACAACTCCTGTTTAAAACACTCCTCCTCCCCGCCCTCAAAGACAGCTGTGTTTAAAAAGGGGCGGGGAAAGACATCCCAGGAAATGTGGAAACCTAATCTTCAAGTCAATAAAACATAACAGAGCTCTAGGAGTAAACGAGTTAAAGAATTTAAAAATATGTCCAGGCAATGGAACGTCTATCTAAAACCCACTGCTTCAGCTTTCTCTTGCAGTATAACCTAGCAGTCAAGAGCAAAGGCAGAGGTTCGAGTCCCTGCTCTGCCACTTACCAGCTGTGTGAACTTTCACACGTTGTCTAAACTCTCTAAGCCTCAGTGTTTTTATCTGTAAAATGGGGATGATAGTAATTGTACCATGCAGATTAAATGAGATGGTGTGTGGGGGGCTGGGCGCACAGTCAACACTCAGATGTGTCAGCTCTTAGGTATACAGGCTTATTATTCAAGCCCCAATTCCTTAGCCTGGCATTCAAGGCCTTCTACAATTTATCTGCAACTGATTCTTCCAAACACTTTCCCACTTCACGTCCCTATTATCTAGCCAAAAAGAACCAATGTCCTGGCCCTTAGTTTCCTAATCGGTGAAACGAGGTAGATGAACTAGATTCTCTCTAACGTCCCTATCAATTCTGCTATTCTAGGCCTTGGAAAATTTCCCGCTCCTGTGTCTTTGATTGCACAATTCCCTTCCGCCTAGAACAGCTTTCTTCTCTCATGTCAGTTTTCCAAAGCCTTCAAGGTCAGGCTCAAATGCCACCATGAACGCTTCCCTGGGAAACGATTTATCTCTTCTTATAAACCAGCTTAAACCAGAGTTCTAAACTGGTGACCCTTTTGTTTGTCCTGCACTGTATTTTTAAAAATCAGAAAATATCACAGTATTTTTAAAAATTTTCAACTTTTAGATGTTCAGAAGACCTGGGGCAATCCTGGCCCCCACACGCCTGGACAACTGTCTGGAGATGGGTGACTGCTGCCCCCTGCAGGTGGGGCAGGCATTGCTAGATTTCTGCACCTCGGACGCATTCCTGATTGCCTGCTGGAGCCCAGAAGGCGATCTGGGATACTCCCTCCTCCCTCTTCCTCCTCGTCCTGCTTTGTCTGGTCCTCCTAATCCTTTTTTTTTTTTTTTTTGGTGGATGCCATTTCTTCTTTTCTACCTTCTGTTGGAATTGCGGATGTGTAAGGCATCTCCATCTCCCCTACCCGACTGGGAGATCCTTGAGCACTGGACTCTTATTTACCTGTGGAGCCCAAAGGACCTGGCCCAGAGTCTGGCTGTGAAGAAGGGATGAACAGGACCCTGCGTGTGCGTGAACAGAACCCCTGGGGTTGTGCAGCCCAGCCCTGTGAGTGAGCGACCTAGTGAATGAGTGAATGGATGAATGAATGATGATGTGCATTTATACAGCACCTATTATGTGCCAGGCACTGTGCCAGGTACTTTACAGATATTACCTTATTTACAAAAATGAATGAACGCTGGAATGAATGTTGAATGCATGGGTCCCTATCATTAGTTCTTAGCCCAGAGCGGATGGCCTCTTCTCTCTGGGAGCCATGAACATGCATTCCCAGGTCTGAGCCCCTGCTGGTTTGGGAGCTCTGTCCAAGCGCTAGGTCTTGGTCTCAACAAGGTCCGCTCATGTTGGTAGAATGGGGATAGGGGAGGTTGTGACTGTCCCAACCTGATAAGGTCATTGATTGTCCAAAGTGCTGCCCCAGTCTTCAGTGGAACCCCAAGACCAGTAGACAGAGGTCACTATAGCTGCAAGCTGGACTGTCTACCTGGTTTTCCCTCCATCATTACTCAGGGTGTCTGCTTGCCCTTGTTAGAGTCTCATTCCCTGGCGTGAGAGTAGGACATGCTTTGTGTTTGCACAAATGTTTGCACCAATCTGTCTCATCTACATGACATTTTAGAGCTACAAAGTAGTTTCTCATGTATTATCTACTTTGATCTTGAAGAGTTGCCCCATTTCTCCCTCCTCCTTCCCTTCCTCCACCATGAGGTACGTTAAACAGGCACTACCTTATACTCATTTTACAGATGAGGAAACTGAGGTCAAAATGGAGGAAAGGATTTGCTCTAGGTCATACTGCAAGGTAGAGATTTGAACCTGGACTTCTGGCTCAAATCTTTTCCTGTTTCGTTGCAAAAATTTACTTAGATGAGGAAAACATACCAATCCACTGACCACCAACAGTGATTGATTCCGACAGTGAGGAGGGCATGGTGGTTGTGCAGACTGGAGGTGCTGGAGGAAAGGTGCAGGGGAGAGGCCTGGTTGGAGGTAGCTGGGGAACACCCTGAGAAGGGCCTTGGGAGCACAGACAGAGGAGGTGAGAGTGACAAAGGCCATGGGGACAGAGTCTAAGAGAATCAAAGAGCCAGAGAGCAGGAAGGGGTCTTGGGAGCGACAAAGAGACCTCAGGAAAGAGCGAGTGGGCTCATGGCTTCCGAGTCAGGTCGGCCTGGGTTCAAATCTCCCCCACTTCTAGCTGTGCAACCTTGGACAACTGACTTAACCTTTCTGGCCTCAGTTTGCTCATCTGTAAATAGGGATTGTGATTGCCCACACCTGGTAAGGTTGTCGTGACGATGACCTGAGACAGTACGTAGTAAGTGCTCAATAATTGTAGCTATTATAAATATCGGCTACTTTGATCTCCTGGCTACATGTTTGAGGGAACAAGCTCGTCTGTAGTCACGCAATAAATGAGGGATAGAGCCTGAGCCTCCTGGCTTCCAACCTACTGCTCTTCTAACTCATCGCTCAGGGTGGGTGTTTGGGAGGCCCCTGAGTGAGGAAGCCCACTCACTCCCCAGCAAACCGACGCTGTGCCCACTGTCTCCACACCTATGGCTCCACCCAATCTCAGCAAAGTTCCCCTTCGCCTAAAAGCCAGGTAGGAGGCTCAGGAGGAGATGCTATTGCATGCTGCCTTCAATCTCTCCTTCTCCCCCAGAAATACGTGCCTTCCTCCTAGGCTGGGAGGGGGTGTTCTGGTCCTGCCCTGCCCCACTGAGAAGGTCCCAGGACCACAGGAACCAGCTCAGCCCTCCCGAGCTCCAGACGAGCACACTCCGTCTTGGTCATTTATAGCCACCAGCTGCTACCTTCTCCTCCTCCCCCAATAAGGGTCCCTCTTCCTGAGTCTGCTGCCCCCACTCCTCATCCTCACTAAAGTTCAACTGCTCCTCTACCTCTGATCCTGAGAAAAGTCGGCCATCGCAGAGCCATCAACAAACACAACAGAAATTAGAGCCAGAGAGAGAGAGACAGAGAGAGAGGCAGATACATAATTTATGGTGCAGCGGAGTGTGAGTGACGGGCAGCAGGAGGCCTCGGCACCTTATCGATCCTTTCAAAAAACCCGAGAAAGGGCCCCGTGCTGAGGGCCAGGGGAGGCTCGGAAGGCGCAGGCAGGGGCAAGGCCATTAAGGACGCAGTGCGACCGGCGGCCGCCGGGGGCGGGCAAGGGGCTCCGGCAGGTGGGGCGCACACGCGCGCCTCCGATCGATGACACCGTGTCAAAACATAAAATGCATGCTTTGGCTCTTAAGCCAAATGTGCGTGAGATTTTTTAAAAGCATTGATTCAGGATGGATCAATGGAAATCGAGGCATATTTTTTTCCCCCTGTGCAAAAAGGGGGTAATAACACTTTGCAGAGAGCACCGGCAGGGTGGCGATGATGAATGTGCCATGAGGAGCGCCTTCTCCTCCGCTGGCCGCCAGAAAGCTCGGGGAGGAAGGTCAAGGTGTTTGCCTGCTGCCCGCCCTCCCGAGGCAGAGGCACCTGCCACCGAGGGACAAGCCCTGTGGTGCATTCCCTCGGGTCTCGCCACGTCGTCACCCGGGGATGGTTCCAGTCTCTCTCCGATTCTTGCGCAAATTCAACCAGCTCTGCCTTCCAAATACACCCAGGGTACCCCTGTTTTGCCATCCCCACTGCTTCCACTCTGGCCCATCTCTCACCCGGACCATTGCGCCAGCCTCCTCCCGGCCTCCCCATCTCTGTCCCGGCCTCGCAGCCGGGGGGATCCTGCCACCCCTCTGCCCTGGCTCCCATCTCACCGAGTGAAATCCGGTCTTGTGGTCCTGACCTCACCTCCTTCAACTCTTCCGCTGGCTCACAGACTCCTCAGGTGGGCTTTCTCTCCCGTCCAACCTGGGATCACCCCGAACTCTCCATCCAGCCCCGCCCCAGCCCGGCCCCTCGCACATTGGTTCTCCACAGTGCGTAGCACAGTTTGGAGAATTGTTGTTGGTGAAGGTGTTTGTTTATTGTCTGCAGTTTCTCAATAGAATGTAAATTACATGAGGGCAGGGACTTTGTCTGTCTAGTTCACTGCTGTATTCCTGGAATTTAGAACAGGGTTTGGCACAGAGCAGGTGCACAGGAAATGTTTGTTGAAGGAAAGGAGAGAGGGAGGGAAGGAAGAAAGGAAGGGAAGGAAGAGAAGAAAGGAAGGAAGGAAAGAAGGAAGGAAGGAAGGAAGGAAGGGAAGAAGAAAGGGAGGAAGGAGGGAGTCACACCCAAGTAGGAGACAAGAGCACAAAACGAAAAGAAAACCACCAGTTCCAATCTGCAAAGACTTTCCCAGAGGCTGTTCATCCTTA
>CAUYSK010049653.1:0-56734 GCA_963575035.1 Avahi laniger | reverse complement strand
TTGATGCTATTGTGAAAGGTATTGCATCTCTGATTTGATTTTCAGCTTGACTGTTATTGGTGTATATGAATGCCATTGATTTGTGTGCATTAATTTTGTATCCCCAGACTTTACTGAATTTATTTATTATTTCCAGGAATCTCTTGGTTGAATCCTTGGGATTTTCTAGGTATAATAGCATATCATCAGCAAAGAGTGAGAGTTTGACCTCTTCTGCCCCCATTCAGGCACGCTTAATTCCCTTCTCTTGTCTGATTGCTCTGGCAAGGACTTAGACTTCTGCACTCAAATGTTTATAGCAGCACAATTCACAATTGCAAAGATGTGGAAACAACCGAAATGTCCATCAATACCTGAGTAGATTAATAAAATGTGGTATATGTATACCGTGGAATACTACTCAACTATAAAAAGCAATGGTTATCTAGCACCTCTTATATTATCTTGGATAGAGATTGAGCCCATCCTTCAAAGCAAGGTATCACAAGGATGGAAAAACATGTACTGCATGTACTCGCGATCAAACTGGTACTAACTTATCAACACTAAGGTGCTCACATGTGGTAATACTCACTGAGTGCCAGTCAGGTGGGAGGGTGGAAGGGGTTGGGTAAAGGGGGTGGGGGAGTAAACCCAAAACTAATGGAAACAGGACATATTGTATGGGGGAAGGACATGCTTGTAGCCCTGGCTTGAGTGAGGCAAATGCATTTCATGTAACCACAATGTTTGTACCCTCATAATATCCTGAATTAAAAAAAAAGAAATTAAAAAAAGATTTAGTCTCAATTATCTCAGACATACTAACAGGGTATTAAAAGAAAAAAGTATAAGGCATATCCAGATACTCAATATTTAGTCAAAGAAATAAAATAGTACCCATATAAAAAAATTTAGTATTTTTGCTTTTTTTTAATAAATTTTACACTGATGCTAAATTTCATGTCATGTGAAAATACAAAGGACCTAGAATAGTCAAAACAACTTTGAAGAAATAGAACTAGCACTACTCAATTTCCATACCAATTTTAAAGCAACTGTAGTCAAGACACCATGGTATTGGTATAAACTCAGACCCATAAAACAAAATACATAGTCCTGAAATAGACCCTTACCTATATGGATAACTTATTTTCAAGGAAATTTTTGGCAATGATAGTATATTCATTATATTGATTGTGATTATGGTTTCTTGTCAAATTTATCAAATTGTACAAATTAATTATGCAGAGCTTATTTTACATCAATTATACTTCAATAAAGCTCTTACAGTGTATATCCCTTTGTTCATAAGGAAGCTAACATATATATTTGATTCATTTCTGCATCTTTCCTTTTCTCTTTGCTTCTTCCATGCAAGCCTCCTTCATTCCTTTCTGCCCTTCAGGCATTCACCCTTCACGTATTTCTTCCCTCCTTTCTGAATCTTTTCTTTATTCCAAATAAAAAAAAGTCCTCTGAAAAACTGAAGAAAAGCCAAGGTTTTATCTGATTGCCTGCCTATTGTTACTACAGGATACTTAGGGCCAGTGTGGTTAAATGTAATGAGCACAGTCTTTGAGATTGGAAGGCAATATGTTCAGTTCTCTTATTCAGTTCAGTTCTCTTTGAAACTCTGTGATTTGGAATAAGTCACTTACTCTCCCTTAACTTTAATTGCTCATCTGCAAAACCATGATTATTATAACCTCTTTGTAAAAATAATATATGGATTAAATTTAGATAATACATAATTTGAAACAAGACTTTTTATCACTTCAAGCCTCAATTTCCTAATCTAAAAAATAAAGGAAAAATTGTACCTATTCTCTTAAGTATAATATACAGATTAAATTTAGATAATGGGTGCTAACATTTCTGGCTCTTAATACTGAACATGATAATTTCCCTTCCCCATCATAAGAAAGGGTTTTTTCATTGCTCCTTTGTGCAGAACGTAGAATTATACTTTTAATGATGTTAAAGTTGAAATACACCTTAGAAATAATATATTTTCAAAAATTTTATTTCCATCGTGGTAGAATACTTATGTCCAAAAACCCTGAAAGGAAACTGGATAATTCAGGACTGCCTGGAAGTTTGTGTGGCTCTCAAACCACTGTATTTTTGTGTCATGAATTGTAAAACGTTGAGTAGAAACTTCCTTGGTCCTCTGACAGTTTAACTGTCCTCTCTGATTCTCCAGGGAAGCTGATGATCACAAATTCTAGGCTCATTTCATTACTGTTGCTTGCTACGAGAAGACAGTTCTGTCTCCCCTGATGCCCTTTTCCAGTCTGATTGGAAAGTAATGAGGCCCAACTGGAAGCCTCAAGTTTTTTCTCAGTCATCATAACTTTTTATGTATGCCTTTTCTTTAGTTGACTTCTGTCAGTAGAAATCATGTTGAAAGTCATCCTTTCCAAGCAGCCCAGCCAAGTTCTGCATTTTTAAAAACATCATTTCACCAGACATTGAATAGATTTCTGATTGGGCTAAATAAATTGTCAGAATAGAGTTGAAATATGTCACAATCTGATCAAACCAACTGGGGTACTCACAGAGGAAGAAAAATGAATTTGCTTCCTAGAAGGGCCCAGGGTGGATCTGTAGAGGGGGCAAACATTGGTCTCATTTCTCCTTGAAGTAAGATTTTCATAGCCCACTGGGGTCTCTCACTAATTAGAGTCACACAGGCATTTTGAGCTCTGCATGGTCTGAAGGAAATACATCAGCTTTCCCCTGAAACATGTTCTTCCCGGTTATCTCATCACCACTATAGCAAGTCCTGTAAACATGGAAAGGAGAGGTGTCAAAGTCTGACTAAAAAAATACAAGGAAGGAAACTATGGAAGGGAAAAGCTAAAGTAAAGTGTCTTTGACAAAGTAAGACTGGTCAAGGATTTGACTGTTATGATCTCCTTTAACAGTCAAACAAACCTCTGAGAGATCATCATCCCAATTCCATAGATGAGATAACCAAGCCTTAGAGAACTGTGATAAATTGCAGAAAGGCACAGGTCTGCTAAGAATGGAATTAATTTGCTTTACAGTTCATGAATTACTGTATAAACATATATACTTTTTGTGAAATATATATTTATTTATATGCATATTAGGAAAAACAATACTGTGAATAGAAAATTAGCATAGAACTACTGTTATATTTAAATTATGTCTTTACAAATATGATCATTGTAATATACTTACCACATTACCAACTTGACTAAATGATTTTTACCAATTTAATATTCTATTAGCTCAGTTTAACTGTTCTCAATTCCCATCATTTTTCCTAACTTTAGATTTCTAATTGTTTAAAAAGTCAAAATGATATCAAATAAAGCTCAGTATAGGGACTAGCAAGGAGGACTTTAATGCAAGATTTCCACTACAACCTTGGCTGGCTCCTACCTACAGGTAGTACCTGCTGGACTTGAGGCTGGCCCACACGGCCCAGTGCAACCACCACCAACATGAGCACACAGCACTTGGGACCCAGAACAGAATCTCACCACTGCTACCACCATTGTGCATGCCATTCTAGCCACCCAGGGGCTCTAGAGTCTGCCCATGTGTCTAGTAGACTTCAACTACAACTGGCATCCCAGAAAGTCACCTAGAGGTACAAGAATTAGCCCACCTGGAACCACCAAAACAGGTGCCACTGTATGCTGACCCAGGGCACTAAGATAGACATGCTTAGCCCACCATCATTACTGATGATGGACCCATGTGGCATTCCAGTTCCCAGCCCAACTTCACCACAGCCTCCACCAATAAGTATACCCCAATACACCAAGAAAACAACACAGCCCACTAATGCTGTTTATACTCAAAGAAATCATATAGAGACTTAACTAATGCAGGCACCCAGAAGTAAAGCCAAAGGGCCCTATCCAAACGAAATTATAGTCAAAATCTCAGGAAAAATCCCTTCCCCAACCTGAAACTATATTAAAAAATTGAAAGAAGCAACTGTGACACCACATGTGCAGAAATCAATGTAAAAATACAAGAAACATGAAAAAACAATGCAATATGACATCCCCAAAGGAAGACAAATAATTTTCCAGTAATAGATGTTAATCAAAAATAAATTCTCAAAGTGTGGGATAAATTATTCAAAATATTGATTTTAAAAGAAGCTCAATGAGATGCAAGAGAAATCTTAAACCCAATACAAAGAACCAGGAAAAACAATTCAGGATATGACTAAGAAATTTACCACAGAGATAGATATTTTTAAGAAAAACACAGAAATTCTGGAACTGAAAAATTAATTGAAGGAGATACAAAACACATTTGAAATCTTCTAGTAGACTACACCAAGCAGAAGAACCAATTTCAGAATATAAAGACAAGCCTATAGAAATAACCCAGTCAGATAAAAATAAATAAAAAAGAATAAAAAGGAATGAATAAAGCCTTCAAGATGTTTGGGCCAACACACAGTGAGTGAATTTAAGAATTATCAGTATCCCCAAGGGCAAAAAGAAATGCAAAAGTTTGAAAAAATATTTAATAAAATAATAAGGTAATACGCCATGATCAAGATCAAGTGGGTTTTATACAAGGGTACAAGGATGGTTCAACATTAACAAATTATTAAATGTAATACATCATGTAAAAAAAATCAAGGATGAAAATCATATGATCTTCTCAATAGACACAGTAAAAGCATTTGATGAAATTCAGCATTCCTTCAGCAATAAAACTTCTAACAAATTAGACATAAAGGAACATAATTCAAAATAATAAAGGCCACATATGACAAATCCACAGCCAACATATGGAATCAGGAAATGTTAAAAACATTCCTCCTAAAACTAGAACAAGACAAGAATACCAATTTCACCACCTCCTATTCAACATAGTATTGGAAGCCCTAGTCAGAGCAATCAGGCAAAATAAATAAATAAAATACATCAAAATTGGAAAAGAGAAAGTAAAATTATCCCTGTTTACTAATGACGTGATTTTATATCTAGAAAAATCTAAAAACTCCATGAAAAAATTCTTAAATTTGATAAATGAATTTAGTAAAGTTCCAGGATACAAAATCAGTAGCATTATTTTTACATCAATGACAATCTAGCTCAGAAAAAAAATCAAAAAGGCAATCCCATTTACAGTAGCTTCAAAAAAAGAAAATATCTAAGAATAAATTTAACCAAGAAAGTAAAAGATCTCTACAATGAAAATTATAAAACACTAATCAAAGAAATTATAGATTACCCAAAGAAATGGAAAAACATATCACGCTCAATGATCAGAAGGGAGAATTCACATTGTTAAATGACCATACTGCCCTAGGACATCTACAAATTCAAAGAAATCTCTATCAAAATGTCATCTTCATTTTTCACAGAACTAGAAAAAAAAATCTACAGTTCATATGGAATTAACGAAGATCCCAAACACCCAAAGAAATCCTGAGCAAAAAGAATATAGCTGGAGTCATCCACCCTATCTGACTTCAAATTACACTGCAAGGCTATAGTAACCAAAATAGCATGGTACTGGAATGAAAACAGACACATCATTCAATGGAACAGAATAGAGAACCCAGAAATAAAGCCACATAGTTACAGCCATCTGATCTTTGACAAAGTCAATGAGAACAAAAATTGGGAAAATACCATCTTCAATAAATGGTACTGGGAAAACTGGATGACCATATGCAGAAGAATGAAACTGGACCCCTATCTCTCACCATATACAAAAATAAACTCAAAATAGATTAAGGATTTAAACATGAGACCCAAAATTATAAAAGTACTAGAAGAAAACCTAGGAAATACTCTTATACATTGGCCTAGGCAAGAATTTATGACAAAGAAGTCAAAAGCAAGTGCAACAAAAATAGATAAATGGAACTTAATTAAACTAAGAAGCTTCTGCACAGCAAAAAAATAGTCAACAGAGTGAACAGACAGCCTGAAAACTGGGAGAAAGTATTTGCAACCTATTAATCTGACAAGGGACAAATACCCAGAATATACAAGGAACTCTAACAACTCAACAACAACATGAATAATAACATTAAAAGGTGAGCAAAGGATGTGAATAGACATTTTTGAAAAGGAGATTTAAAAATGGCCAACAATTATATGAAAAAAATGTTTAACATCACTAATCATTAGAGAAATGAAAATTTAAATCACAATTAGATATCATCTTACCCCAGTCAGAATTGCTATTACTAAAAAGACAAAAATAACAGGTGCTGGTGAAGATAGGGAGAAAAGGGAACTCTTATATTCTGTTGGTGAAAATTCTCAAACAACTAGAAATAGAACTACCATTCAATCCAGCAATTCCACTGCTTGATATCGACCCAAAGAAAAAGAACTCAAGAGATCAAAAAGATACCTGCACTTGTATCTTTATTGCAGCACTATTAATAAGAGTAAAGATATGGAATCAATGTAAGTGTTCATGAACAGATGGATGAATAAAGAAAATATGGTATATAAACACAAGGGAATGCTATTCAGCCATAAAAAAGAATGAAATCATGCCTTTTGCTACAACATGGATGGAACTGGATGGAGGTCATCATCTTAAAGTGAAATAAGCCATGCACAGAAAGTCAAATATTGCATGTTTTCTGTTATAAGTAGGTGCTAAAAATGTGTGGAAATAGAGAGTGGATTGATAGACAATGGAGACACAGAAGGGTGATGCGGTGGGATGGGAGTGGATGATGAGAAATTAGTAATAAGCACACTGTATGTTATTCAGGTAATGGATACCCTAAGAGCCCTGGCGTGACCATTACATGATGTATACATGTAACTAAATGGCACATGTATGCCATAAATTTGTTAAAATTTAAGAAAATGAAAATTTGTATTAATTGAGGTAACCAACATTTATATAGTACTTTATAGATTATCAAGACTATTTTTTTCTAGATGGCTTCATTTATCCTAACAAAAAATGCTATCTATGAGAAAATATATTTAATCCTTCTTTTTAAAAAACATCAGAATTTGAAGCATGAAAAAATGTGCATTGTAATATAGATGCTAACCCTTACTATTAAAATTAGAAATGGAGGCTTAGAAAATATCTTCTTAGTATCTTGGCCAACAGTGGCTGAGTAGGTTCAGACACCTACTCACTTTTGTCTGTTTCTACTTCATGATCTTTCTGCTAACATTTTGCCTCCCATAAGGTAATCAATTGACTCATCTCAGTTATTAAAAAGTAATATGGGCTACATTCAGCATGGAATCCCTCATAAGAGGGAACTGTTCTTCCCTCTTAAATTTCGCTGATACTCGTGGCTGATGCATTTCAGTTACGATCAACATTTGTGATAAGGATGTGATAAGGCTGCAAAACTGACCACAAATTATTCTTCCCCCTTCATGTCCTGTGGTCATGGTCCTTCCTTAATGACACAGGGAATGGCCTTGTGACTTCTTTGTCTAGTGGAACATTGGTAAATGGCTAGAAAAAACAAAGGCTTAAACACGGGGAGCATTGAAGAGGGGAAGGGCATGCCTCTAACCCTCGCTTGGGTGAGACAAAGAGATAAAATGTAACCATAATGTTTGTACCCTCATAATACCCTGAAATAAAAAAAAAATAAAAAAAGCTCTTATACATGAGGACTTGTGGAACCCCTGCCAATGCCACTATGTGAAGAAGACTGACTAGCCTGGTAAAATACAAAAGATTATGTGTCCCAGGGGCCTTTGATCCTGGCTGAGTGACTCAATGCCAGATTGGAATGAGGTCATTCTATATCATCTAACTACCAGCTGACTGCCAGTTGACTTGAAATAGATGAGCAAGCCCAAAGAAATCTGCCAAGGCAGCCCAGACTAGAAGAACTGTCCAGATGTCCCAGAGAATCATGAGTTACTTAAGTGGGAGTCTTTTAAGCAACTAAATTTCAGTGCGTTACATATCAAAAGTTAATTAATGCAAAAGGTCTCTACTTTCATCCCAGCAGACATTTGCTATTAAAAAGCAACTGTATTTTGAAAGCTTTCTCAAGCTTGATGCACAGGCTAAATGAGCCTGCTGGTCTTCTCCCTCTAGCAGATTCTTGTAATTCCTCAAATAGAATATAAATCTACAGATTTTAGCCCTTGTCTATTTTCAATTTCACTGCAACCTAGAATACTCTACATTGATTTAAACCTTGGTACAATACGCTTAGTTGTTTATTTTATAGTAGTATGGTATGGTTCTTAGCATGTTGCCTTAAAGCCCATAACTTCAAAGTAGGACATAAATATAATAATACAGATTCAGCTATATGAACAAATTGCTTTTTTATGTTTATGTTTTCATGTAGAAATATATGAATATGTTTTGATAATGTATGCAAATTTTTTGAGATTATGTCTCAAAATTTATTTTTTGTTCTATTTATCCATTTGCATGAGTACTGAGGGGTGCCTCAAACAAACAAAAAGTTATGGCTTAGGAAAGTTGCTACTTGGCAACTCAATATAGCTTGCTCTGGGATAAGTTTATGCAGTTATTTATGTTTTCCTCAGCCACATAGAGCAATCTAGCTAATATGTTTTGCATTTATATTCGACCACAGACTCAGGTATTCATTCTCAAAAAGTTCATAACAAAATATGTTATTGGCAGCATAGCACTGTGGTTAAGAACATGAGACTGTCTAGGATCGAGGTACTACCACCACGTCCCTGGATATTAGTGTCTGTAACTATCTCAGCAATTTGTGAGTATTAAATGAGACAATGATTATAAGGTACTTGGCATGAACCTAGTATAGTGTAAATTCTCAGTAATACATTAGTTAGATTCATTTATTTATTCCAGTTGAGGGAAAGTAAATCAGTGGAAATGATTATCTTAAGCACTCTTTCATTAATAATCTCAATTTCTCTTCATCTCACCTGTTAGACGAAACTCCAGTTTTTGCTTATTTTATAACCTGTAATCCTAGCCAGATACCTGGCTCTTCATATGGACTGATCATTGTGACGTAGAGATTAGCACTATAGGCTCTGAAGTTGGATGCTTGGGTTTAAATATTGATGCAAGCACTGATTTGCTACACAACTGTGGGCAAATTAATTTAAATATCTATGACACAATTTCTTTATCCAAAAAATGAAGTAACTAATATTATGTTTTTCATACTACTGTTTTAAGAAGTAGACAAAAATAAAAATTCTAACTGCTAAAACCAGTGTTTGACACATAGTAAGTACTGGTAAGTTACTATGAATATGATTACACTCAGATTGCTAAGTCCTGCTGATAAAATCAACTACAATACCATCATGCACCACATAACAATGTTACGGTCAACAACAGACTAAATATATGATGGTGGTCCCATAAGATTATAACACTTTGTTTTTATTGTACCTTTTATGTGTTTAGATATGATTAGATACACAAACACTTAACATTGTATTACAGTTGCCTACAGTATTCCATACAGTCACATGCTATCTAGTTTTGAGCCCAGGAGCAATAGGCTATACCATATAGCCTAGGTGTGTAGTATGCCATACCTACGGGGATTGTGCAAGTACACTCTGTGACATTTGCACAATGATAAAATCGCCTGACAACACATTTCTCAGAACATATCCCCATCATTAAGCTATGCATGACTGTATGTACTGGAGCTACTGCAAAGCCATGCCTTCCAAATTCAGCTGGGTTGTAGATTCTTCTAATTTTACTTAATTCTGTCTCTAATTTTTTCAGACATTAATCAGAATAGCATTGTATTTAGAAAAGATATGAATTTAGTCCAATATATATGGGATTATATCCAAGCTTTATTTTTTGCTGGCTGTGTGAATTTGAACAATGTGACCTCCTTATATTCTAGTTTATTCATCTGTAAAGCTTAGTAATAAAATATCTTCTAGGATTGCCATTAGGATTAAATGATAAAAGCATATGTAAAATGTCTGGCACAGATACTCTCAACAAATATGGTAAGCATTAAATTTAGTTATATATTTTTTTATACTCAACAATTAAAGCAATTTTAAGAAAGGCATAGAAAATTGGTAAAGTTTTGTTTTAATGATGAGACTCTTCACAAGTTTTTGGAGTATGGTTTCCTATTAGTGAAAATCAAATTGGTAGTATTAGTGCCTATTGCCATAGTAACCATAACTTAGCAACAAGAAAAAGAGATGAGAATACCTGTTGTACCATTGTCATGCTGCCACGTTCACGTTTTCATCCAGTAATATTTCAAGAACTCTACTATTGACATATCAAAGTAATGGTTAAAATTAAGACCATACTGCTTGTGAATATTATTGAATTATTCTATTTATTATAAACCTCCTCTTGATCTAATTTTATTTTATTAAAGCTGTGCTCTGGGACTTCTAGTAATGGTGCTCAAAAGTCTCTTTCCAGAAACAACTGAATATTCTATATTATGTAAAAGTGCAGACCTCAGGAGATAAGTAGCAATTTCTGTAAATGTAAATATCAGGGCAGTGAAGACCAAAGGTAATTGAAAATTCTATGAGTTATTTTGATCCATAAGAGAAGAAGAAAGAGCAGGTTACTATCTAAAATTTATAAAGAGACATAAAAGATACATTTTTCCTGCTTTGGAATGCATCCATTTTCATCCTTGTCACTCTCAGTTAAATGAGCTCCCGTATTACAGTCTTTGATGTTAGATAGTCATTCCATTCATTTCTTCATTCTACCCAGAATCTACAGTTTTTCAGATACTTAGCTGAGCTTTTGTTAAGCAATGACTGAAAAAGTATTCAAATTTTAATTCATTCTTTAAAAAATCAAATATCCAAGTAGTTGAGAAAACATTATTTTTTCAATTATAAAAAGGGTTTGTATCACTGAAAAGTCAAAGACACACAGACATATGTATTGATATATAATTGCTAATATTTATTGTATGTGTCTCATATTAAAAGCACTCTTCTAAGCATCTCATGTGTATTAGCGCATTTAATCTTTAAAACATTATGAGATAAATATTAATTATACCCACTTTATAGAATAATGAGTTATTATAACTATCCTCATTTTATAGGTGAAGAAACCAAAAGATGGAGAAGTTAGGTAACTTACATAGAGTCACATATCTCATAAATTAGTGAAAATCTGATAGGAACCCAAGTAGTCTGACCACAGGCTCACATAATTCTTGAGAGTTTTAACAAGTTATATAACAGAGAGCCTTGAACATAGGAGATATGCGATGAGCAGCCCTTCTCCACTGGTTCACTGGTTCACCTATTGTTAGTTACCTCTAGCCACATATGAGCATATGGTTTTCAAGCTGAACAAAAGCCCACAGAACTCCTAATGAGACCTTTTTATTACACAGCTGAAGCAAATGAGACACCAATAAATGGGCTTTGTTCAAAGTCACAACATAGCAGAGCTGTAACCCAAACTCTGGTCTCCAGACCTCCTGGACTGTATTTAAATTATATGACACCCCACTGCTACTCTCAGTCATACAGGTTGATTTCTTATGTAAAAATCAGCAAAAGTCATGAGGCCAGAAGTGGATCATTTTTTTCACTTTAGCGTATATTTATCCTCACAGATGCATCAAATAATCTTGACTGCAAAGAAAATTGATTTTCAGTGGTGAAAACTTAAACCTGAATCAGATTTTAATGCTAATATTTTCAATGCAAGAAAATAAATCATATGGAAGAGAATGACCACTGTATCCTTAACTGCTACACAGCCTCCAAGTACCCCTGCACAACTGCCTTCTGAGAACACCTTGAATTTAATTCCTCTGTCAGCAGGGAGCAAATCTCCCAAGTGCCATCCTATGGCTCTTTACTATACCATTGGTTTTTTTTGTTTCGTTCTTGTTTTGTTTTTCATTTTAATTTGACTGGGTGCTTTATTTCTGCTCTCATTCTGTCTTTGCGACATCTTCACCCTCTGTGCAGCCATCTCACAACTGGATAATCCGATATAGTCTTTTTCCCCCTCCTTCTTAGGATACCAATAAAATCTCCATCTGTGTTAAAAAATTAATATTGCTATGCAGATTGAGCATAAAAATGTTCCTATGCAAGCTTCAAGTAAGTCTTGGTGATTCCATTAAATCTTTTTAATAGCCCATGTCAAGCCAAACCCCATGTTCTCAGAGAAAATGACTTGCAGTATTTCTCCCAAATATGTATTTGGTTTTTTTCAGGAAACAGCCTAGAGCTAAAACAATAGACAATTAGTTATCTTAAGACCAAATTAATTAAAACTCACTCACTATGTTCCTTTGTGTGGCATTTAACAGATGTGCATGTTTTAACACAGAGCAAGAAATCTAAATTTAGAGATTTATTCTGCAAATTATTGAACCATGTGAGGATTCTGTTTTTTCTGGCTCCAGAGTGACTTTAAAATTGCAAATATGGAAAAAATGATGATATGCAGTTAAAATCATATTGCCCTATAGATTATAATCAGAATCCTTCAACAGAACTGTCAATAATGTATCATTCTCTGGGTGGCTAAGAATGTTCATAGTTTCCCCATGATGGGTACAACTAATTAATGTTTGAATTAAGGCTTCCTTTTCTAGATTTTAGTATGTAAAATATTTTGATATATACTGGTAGAAAAGTTATCAATATCACACCCAAAATGAGGATGGGAAGTAAATGCCAGGCTGGTTTTGCCCAGTGGATATTATAGGCTATAATACGAGAATGGATCCAAAGAGCAGATATTGTAGTCCATGGGGAAAGATTTCAAATTAGTTCTGAGAGTTTGTGGCTATCCTTCTGTGAGTACACAAAATATTTTTAAAATATAAAATCAAAATTATTAAAACAAAGCATGTGAAAGATGAAGAAAAAATTAGAAAAGAAAGAAAGAAAATAGAGGCCAGAGTGGAGAGGGTTGAGCACAGATCACTTCAAGAAAAATTGACTTGGCTTTATTCTGCATCAGGCACAATATTCTGTGCTAGTAGACACTGTGCAGGTAGTGAGGGCAAGAGACACATGAATAATCAATTACAACTCAATGTGGTAAGTACTACTCTAAAACAGATGCATATAAAGCGCTGAGGGGAGACATTAAAAAAAGAAACTCCCTTTGCTAGGATAGGGCTCATGAGAAGAGGCGATATTTTAGTTTCTCTTTAAAAATCTATTTTTATTTTTATCAAAGGCCCTCAGTTGCAATCCCTACTTTAAAGTTTTATTTCCTAGAGGATTTCAAATATTTCAACTGTTTCCTCTCACTGACATCATTGTTCCACATTTTGTTAATACCATTTTCATCCACTTTTGATTTTTGACATTATCCATGGAAAGCTTACTGTTAACTATTTTTACACTATTTTATTTTTCCCAATATGTAGTTATCACTTTTTATGATTCTGTGTCTGAAAGATACCGCTAACTCAAGTTAAAAACTATGATTATGTTTCTCTTCTGCTTTTTTTTGTTCATTTTCCATTAACAAATAATATTCTAGTATTTTGATGGTGGTTCGGATTATTCTTGTATTTCCCTTCACAATTAAGAGTGAGTGCTGAAAAGCTGATTTAGAGTCAGCAAGTGTACCCAGGGCTATTGATGGGCATGATTGTCTATAGGGTGATTGAGTGAAAATCTACATTTTTTCACTGGTTGATCCCTAACTACTATATCTAGAGATCTTTCTTAGTTCAGTTTCTCTAAAAGGAATATTTCTACTGCCCTACCAGGAGAAGTATTCCTAACAACTAATATTTCAGGTCCAGGAGAGAGATGGAGCTGCCAGAGCCTGACTTTGATTGTATGACCTTCCTCTTAGTTTTAGTCCTTCTGACTCTCCCTGACTCCTGCTATGCCTTTTACTACAGATTGGGTGATTATTTAATTTAGTAAAGTTGGATAATCAATTTTGCATTTGATCCTGTCAAGTGACAGAGGGGAGATGGGGGCTGTCACATCATTTTCTAAGAAGGCTTTTAACCAGTCCCCTTTTATCATCCCAAAACATCTTCTGTGTTCAACACTACCCAGTGCTGCAGAGTCCCAGTGCTCTTATGGGATCCATGTGTGAATCTCTTGTTTCTGACTCTGCAGGCCCTTGAGTTGCAATTTCTTGTGTTTATCCAAGAACTACTCCATCACACACATTTCATCTTCAAAAGTGTCTTGAACTCTCCACTGTTTTCTCTGCCGCTGCTCTCTTTGTTCTGTGAGCTTCTACCTTTTCTCCACTTTGCTATTATTTAGGTGTAGTCTCGGGAATGAGCTCAGATAAATGCATGTGGATGATCTGCCATATTTAATGGAAGCACTTCTCTGAGTCTTAAGGGATGAGCAAGATACCATTATGTATGCAAGAAAGAGGAAGTAACAGGAAGGGCATTCCATATTGTTAAAAGAATAGACAGTGAGAGTGGACAGCCTAGTCAGAGAAGCACAAGGAAGCACATATAGTTGGGACAAAATTTATCTAAGTGAAATATTGAAGGTTGGGGAAGGCAAGGTTACAAATCTGCGTAGAGAAAAATTACAGCCAGATCATGAAGGACCTTGTTTCTCATGCTAAGTCATTTAACCTTCATCCTATAGGCAACCTGAAGAGTAATTCAAGGCACTTGAACTGAATAAAGAGTTTAATTAGGCAGTGTAGTGTACTGACCAGGAGTTAAGGCTTTGTAAACAGGTAGGTAAGAATATGAGCCTTCCTACTGGTAAAACATGTGAACGCATGGTCATCCTAAGGTAAGTTAGCCAATAACTCTCTGTTTCTTCATCTATAAAATGAAGTTTATGACATAAAAATTAAGTATTTGTCAGAAGGAATAGATAAAATGATACATATAAAGCACTTTTATCAGTGTCTGGCCCACAATGAATGCATAGTTAATTATAGGCAGTACTTGATTACTCTGGGAAAAATGTGGAAGATGGATTGAGACAATAAAATGCTAAAGAAACAAGGGAAGGCTTAGTTATTTCAAGAATCTGAGAAAAAAGACAAGACATTTTGGAAAGGGTTAAGGAAGGAAAAAAGTCTATGGTCATACTCAGGTTTGTGGCTTAAGGATCTGGTTGAATGATAATAATACATTTTTAAGTAAGTAAGGTGAAGGAGTTTGATGAAGTGTTAAACCATGGATAATAAACTAGTATCAAGGAAACTCAAAAATGGGAGAGTAACTATATCAGAATAGGAGAAAGTTTCAGTATAGCAACCTACTCTTGAACATTTGGAATGAATTAACATATGGAGAAGGATGAGAAGTTATGACCTGTGACTTGTAAAATAATTATTTAATCTCACTGAGACTGCCAATTAATTTCCTTTTTTAGTCTCCATTGGTCACCTCTTGTCTTCATTTTCCATAAATAATAATCAGCACTTCCTTCATTCCATCTCTAATACCATCATATTTAGCTGATTATTTTGTTCTTAAGCCCAGACATAAATCTTTTAGAGTTTGTACCAAGCAGACTGAAATTTGGAGAAAAATCATCCCAATAAGGAAGGGAAATTTTATTTTAAAATCATGATCAGAGATGAAAGGGTCCTTCAGTATTTCCTGGAAATTGTAATACATTTCTATACTGCTGTCTTATTTTTCTAGGAGAATGTTTCAGAACTCCTCATTAAAATTTCTTTCCATTTTTCTCACTTTCACTTCATTTCATTATTTATTAAAATATAAACAAAACATAAATATATGTGTATGCATTTATATATATGTCTGTGTGCATATATATAGTTTTTTAATTTTCTTTTTGCTATTCTTTCCCCTACTACAAACCTTCTAAATACACAATTCCTAGAAGCTAATCCTTCCACCTCTTTTCTTTCCTGCACTATTAATAAATCTTCACTGTTCAATATGGTAGCCATTAGCCACATGTGACTATTCAAATTTAAATTTGAAAGTTAAAATTTCAATTTCTTAGTCACATCAACTTTATTTCAAGTGCTTGATAGCCACGTGTGACCAGCAGCTATCATATTAAACAGCACAGATACAGACTGTTTTAATCACTGCAGATAGTTATATTCAACAGCACTGATCTACATGAATGGATTGCACTCATGTCCATGGTTTAGAATACCACGTGCTGAAAAATCCCAAATCTATTTCTCCAGTTATAGCAGATACTATGGTGGTATCTGCTATGATACTCTCTCAACTCCAAATTCCATTTTCTTTCTCACTTGCCTGTTTCCACTAAAGAGGCTTTAAAAGTAGGCCCATTATCCAAAGTGAGGCACCACAAGAACAGAAGAACGGGATCCATTTGTACTCACCATCAAATTGGTACTAACTAATCAACACTGGGTTGATCACATGGCAGAAATACTCTCCAGGGATTAGGGGGATGGAGGGGGCAAATCTACAACTAAAGGACATGGGGAGCACTAAAGGGAGGGAAGGGCACGCCTTTAACATGCATTTGGGTGAGGCAAAGACATAAAGTGTAACTAGAATGTTTGTACCCTCACAAAACCCTGGAATAAAAAAAAAAATAAATAGATAAATACTCACTTCCAAGTTCCCATGTGGCTAGAGATATGGGGAAGGCATGTGTCATGATTTTGGTTCAATTCTACTTTTCCCTTTCCCTTTTTTTTTTTCCTCCTTGACAGTAGGTCATGGCTGGAGCTGAGGACATCATATTTCATTCATGAAGAAATACCAAAAAAAAAAAAAAATCACAGAAATGTAAACCCTGAACCAATGACAACAGTAACCTATCTCTTGATTTTTATTATGTGAAAAATAAGTCATAATTTAAGCATTGTCACTTCGTTATTCTGTTACTTAAAATCAAAGAAATCAAAGGGTATTTCCAGTGGGTACTCCAAGTAAATCTGCTCTAGATCAATAGATACTTCCATATAAATTATCAACACCATTACCTAAACACATTTCCTTTCATCATGACAGTGATTACCAATCACAGAACCTGTTCACTGTCTCTGTATTCTCTAGAATATAAGCACCATTTGAGGTCACAAACCTGGGCCGTTTTCTCTAGCACTATATATTCAATGTCAAGAAAGAAGCCTCACATATAATTATTACTCAATAAATATATGTTGAATAAAAACTAAATAGCATGTGTAATTGATCTAGGGGGCAGAATGAGTACAGATTTGAAGACCTGAAGTTCACAGGCTATGAAATAAACTGAAATAATGAGTCACCCAGCTAAAACTATTTCAAAGAAAATAGAAAGATCCTATCTCATTTAAGTTGAGAGGTGGCAATTGTGCCAGTGTAGGGGAGCAGTGAGACAGAGACTTCTGCTATGCCTTTGTAAATCCCAGGAGACATATATTTTTGCTTTGTTTTGTTTTACTTCATTTTACCTAACTCTACAGTGGAAATAATAGAAGCTGGTCTGATAATGATAACCCCTAATAGAATCCCTGACATTTAGTGCCCCAACTCTACCTGCCATAACATCCTGACGATGATTAAAACACTAATTTTCCTCATTTCACAAACAGAAGAGTTGAGAATTTGCACTATTTGTGTAATAAACACAGCCCTTTAGAGGCTGTGCCAATCCTGGGACAAACCACTGCCCATCAAATGCAGTTTTATTAGTCTCATGACATCAAAATATGCGTTACAAATGGTTCTTTATGACAACAATAAATTCACAACTTCCCACAGATGCCAAAATCTTTTCAAGATCAGTGATAGAGAGATACACAGTTGGAAATGTTTATCATGTTATATCTGATTTATAGTACATTATTACAGTTTGCTAGGTACCCATAATTTTTCAATTTTAATGATATAGTGAAACTATTTAGTTCTCTGTGATAGAAAACTGATCTATTGCTAAATGTTAGCTGTCACCTGAGTTTCCCAGTTTATCAGGCATTAGTAGTCATTCTTTTTGTGTTGGCACATAGTTCAAAATAACTTAGTACACACAAAGATTCAAAATATTTCTTAAATAGTAATCTTATGATGTATTGCATCCAAATGTATTTATTTTAATTGCGGTAAGAACACAACATGAGATTTACCTTTTTAACACATTATTAAGTTTACAGTACAGTATTGTTGTACTGTAAGCACACTATAAGCACAATGTTGTACAACAGATATCAAGAACTTATGTGTATTGTGTAACTGAAACTTTATACTCTTTGAAAAATAACTGACCATTTCCCAGCCCTCCCAACCCAGGGAACCACCACTCTATGTTTCCAACTTTGACTATTTCAGATACCCCATCTAAATGGAGTCACACAGTATTTTTCCTTCTACAACTAGCTTATTTCACTTAACGTAATGTCCTCAGGGTTCAGCCATATTGTGCACATGTCAAGATTTCCTTCATTTTTTAAGACTGAATATATTCCATTGTATCTATATACCACATTTTCTTTATCCATTCATCTATTGATGAACACTTGATCTTCAATTTTGGCCAATGAGGTAAGTATAAAGGACTATCACATTTGGTTTTCATTTTTATTTTCTTGATTACAATTAAGTCAAAAATACATTCTTATATTTATTGAATATTCTCATTTATCCTGTGGAACAGTGATGCTTTTTGTATATTTTTCTATGAAATTGTGTCTTTTTTTTAATTTCAGAATATTATGGGGATACGAACATTTTTGGTGACATATATTGCCTTTGCACCACCCAAGCCAGAGCTACAAGTGTACCTATCTGCCAGACAGTGCACTCCACACCCATTAGTTGTGAATATACCCATCCCTTCCTCCCCCCTCCCATCTGCCTGACACCTGATGAATGTTACTACTATATGAGCACTTAAGTGTTAATCAGTTAATACCGATTTCGTAGTGAGTACATGTGGTGCTCGTTTTTCCATTCTTGTGATACTTCACTTAGTAGAATGGGCTCCAGCTCTATCCGGGATAATACAAGAGGTGCTAGTTCACCACTGTTTTGTATGACTGAGTATTACTCCATGGTATACATATACCACAATTTATTAATCCACTCATGTATTGATGGGCACTTGGGATGTTTTTTTTTAAATTGACCTTTAGAAGAGAGTTATATATCTAGATAACAATCCTTTGAAAGTTACATGTATTGCAAATATCTAACTAAAAATTAAATTCCATAAGGGAAAGAATTTTGTTTCCTTCACTGATATAGTCTCAACTCAGAACTGTCACACAGGTGCTTAAGGAAAATTTGTTGAATTCATAAACAGAATTGTTACATTTAATGCATCCTTTTACAGATTTCACATTTAAAATATTTTAATGAGAATCTTTCACTAGTCTGAGGTTATAAAGTTATTTTCCTATATTCTCTTCTAAAATATTTAGTTTTCTTATTCACATATCAATTTATTTTCTATATCCACCTAAAACTGAATACTGCATAAGATGTGAGGTAAAGATCTATTTGAAAAGTTTTTCCACGTGTCCAAGCATAATCAATTCATGACCCTATCTTTCCCCAGTGATTGGCAAAACAAACATTTTTATCTATCAAGTTTCCATACAATAGTGAAACTATTCCTATATTCTATTTGCCCGTTTTCTATTTCCAATCCAATTATTTCCAAATTCTGTAGTAAATGTTTTAGTTACTGTAGTTGTGAAACAATTTTTGATACCATGCAAGGCATATCTTTCCACTCTGGTATTCATTTCATTCATAAGTAGTTTGCTCCTTGTCTCATTGCTATTATAAAATTTAAAGCCTCAAATTCCATTAAGAAAAAAGAAACCATAAGGATTTTTTCTTTTTCTTTTTTCTTTTTTTCTTTCTTTTTTTTTTTTTTTTTTTTCTTTTTGAGACAGAGTCTTGCTCTTTTGCCTGGGCTAGAGTGCTGTGGGTCAGCCGAGCTCACAGCAACCTCAAATTCCTGGGTTCAAGTGATCCTCCTGCGTCAGCCTCCCAAGTAGCTGGGACTACAGGGGCCCACCACCACACAGACTAATTTTTTCTATTTTTAGTAGAGATGGGGTTTCTCTCTTTTTCAGGCTGGTCTCGAACTGAGCTCAAGCAATCCTCCTGCCTCGGCCTCCCAGAGTGCTAGGATTACAGGCGTGAGCCACCACACCCCTCCGAGAAGAAAGAAACCATGAGGTTTAATGGAATTTTATTGACACTAAAATCTTAACTTTAAAGGGGAAAAAAGACTAAACTATTGAGATCTTGTATCAAAGAGCAAAATATATTTCTTCACCTATTTTGGTCTTCATAAATGTCCTCCCACATTTGATTTTCAAATTTTAGGTAAGATCTTGTACTTTCTTGATTAGTTATGTTTCTACAAATCTTACATTTTTTTGCTATTTTGTAAATTGTAACATTGTGACAAATTACAATTTTCATTATGTAGCTGCTGTATAAAATTAACACTGATTTTCATATATCCATTGTATATTTAGTCACCTTGATAAACATTCCTATCAATTATAACAATTCATAGATTCTTTGAAGTGTTTCTTATTCTAGACAATTTTATCTGCAAGCATTGGTGGTTTTGTTTCTTGCTTCATAAGCTTTAAACATTTAATTTTTTCCCCATATTTACTCCAAAGGCAAGAATTTCTGCTAAATTGTCAAACAGAAGCAGAGTTTATAAGAATCTCAATCTTCTTCCTTATTTTAGGAACCAATTTTGCTATAGGTTTTTGTAGATAATTTCTATAAGATGAAGGAATCCCTCTCTATTTGTTACTAGTTAGGATATCTTAATGGATGTTTCCTATTATCTAAAGCTTTCCTCTGAATCTATGGAGATAGTCACATTTTTCTCCTTTAATCAGTTAATATGATGGATTTCATCATTAACTTCTCTAATGTTAAACCCATCTTGCTTGCTACAGCAAGGTCAATTTGTGCACAAGTTATAATCGCTCTTATGCATTGCTGGATTTGGTTGGATAGTATCATGTTGAGGATGTTTACAGATTTATTCCTCAGATCTATTTACTTGTAACTTTCCTCTTTTAACCAAATCCCGACAAGGTTTGGTTATAAAGATTATATTAATTTCATAGCCTTAATTAAAGAGATCCCCTCTTTATTCTCAACTTTGGGAGATATGTAAACTTATGATGATCTGTTTCTCTACTGTTTCCTTAAATGTTCCTTTAAGTCATGAGGCACATTGTTTCTCTTCGGGGAACATTTTGAACCTCTAAATCAAATTTAATGAAATACTGTCTTTTTCTTCCTTTTTTAGATAGTTTTTGGAAATTTGTTATATATAATATATAAATGCATACACACACACACACACACACACACACACACAGGCACACACACTACATACACACGCATAAAGATTCTTTGCTTGACCAAACTTTTCTCAGCCTTCTGAACCTTCTCCTAGGCCTGTCTGTGCACTTCCTTTTAAAATCCAATTCTAGCAAAGAACCCTCCTAAATTCAGTTTAGCAAGAACTCACCACCCTCCATATCCAGTCACCCTTGATATCCCATTAGGTTCCTCATCCTCTACCATGTCCTAGGAGATGTTTGGTCACCCTGGCCTGCTCAGCCTGGCCTGATCACTCTATGTTCAGCAAGAATCTTATTAGGTTGGTTTAGCCAGAATCTTCATTTCCCCTGATGTTTCCTCTTAGTATTGATAATTTTCCATCCACTAACCCCCACTACATGATTTTCCAGGTGCAGTGGTCCCTATACTTATAGTGATGGCCTGAATAAAGTCTGCCTTACCAGGCTTTTATAAGTATCATTGAATATTTATTGATTTAATTACACACACACCTACACACACACACACACACACACACACACACACACATACACGCACACACACACAGAGGCAAATGTTTGTTAAAGATATGCTCTTATGTTTTTAAAATTTCTATTGTATGTATGGTAATGTTATTACCATTTTCATTCCTAATGTGATTTTATTTATGTCTCTCTATATTTTATTCGCTTTATCCTTCCAGAATATGGTTTATTTAACTGTCATTTTAAAAAAATTTCTATTACTTTTCTTTTGTCTTTGCTGTGATTTCTATCCTTACTTCCATTATTTCCTACTTTCTTCATTCTTAAATTTGATTATAAACTCATTAATTTTCAGTATTTTCATTATTTCCTAAAACAACAACTAAGGCTCCACATTTCTGTTGAATTTCCAGCCTCATCTTCATAATAGGAAAAAAAGCCATAAGTTTAAATATTAGTCAATTCAGGTGTAAGCATTTAAAATTTTTATTACTGATTTTTCTTATGATCTATAAATTATTTGGAAGTACTTGTGATAGTTTCCAAATTCTTTTTTTTTAGTTTTTTTTATTTCGGCATAAATTCATTAGGCTTAAAAGTATCTCATATGTGCTGATTTCTAATTTAACTGCATATTGTTAAAAAAAAGTGAAACATGTGATAAAAATGTTTTACCATATTGAGACATTGCTTTATGGCCAGGAACACAAAAGTATTTTATAAATATTTTTTGGGTGTTTAGTTAAAATGCATTTTCTTTAATTTTGTGTACAGCATTCTGTATATTTTCACCAAATTAGGCATGTTAATTGGGTAAATTTTCTGTATCTTCACTAATATTATTTTCTGCTTTATGTGTCAATGATTTAAAAAGTTATGTTTTTCATAGTTTGTATAATTCTCCCTCTAAGATATATATATAAAAATATATGCATTATACATGTGTTATATATAATATATATAGTATTCTATCTATAATAAATATGCAGCTGTTCTATCATGAATACATATATATGTTTGTGATTATTTCATTAGTTTCATGAAAATGTATGCTTATTTATTCCTCCTAGCAACTGAATGAATATACCATTATTTCATATTAAATTTCTTAGTCTCTAATGATTTTTTAAATAAACTTTGTTTTAGAATAATTTTAGAGGTACTGAAAAGTTGGCAAGATAGTATGAGTCCCCATATACAGTTTCCTCTATTAATATCTTACATTAGTGTGGGACATTTTTTACAATTGGTAAACCAATATTAATACAATATTATTACCTGAAGTCCATACCTCATTCAGATCTCCTTAATATTTGCCCAATGTCTTTTTTACCTGTTATAGGATCCCATCTAATATACCAAATTACATGTGGATGACATATCTACTTAGGCTACTCTTGGCTGTGGCAGTTTCTCAGAGTTTCCTTGCTTGTGATGACCTTGACATACTTGAAGAGTACTGTTGAGACATTTTGTCTCTTCTCTGGGATATGTTGGATGCCTTTCTCATGATTACTGGGGTTATGGGCATTCGTGAGGAAGACCACAGAAGTAAATGCCATTCTCCTTATGTCATGTCATGTACATACTAACAAAGTATCACTGTTGATATTAACATTGGTCGCCTGAGACAGTATTTGTCAGTTTTCTCTAATCTGAAGTATTTCCTCTTCCTGTTCCATGCTGTACCCTTTGAAAGTAAGTTATTATGTGTAACCTATGTTTAAGAAGTGAGAATTATGTTCCACCTCTTTGAGAGTAGAATATCCATACAAATTATTTGGAAATTTTTGCACAGGAGATTTATCTTTATTCTAGTAATTATTTAATCAATCATTTCTTTATGTTTCTAAAGACTTCCAGATATTTATTTTATATTTTGAGTTATAATCCAATACTGCTTTATTTAATATTTTGCTCAAATTTTTCCAGTGTTGGCCTGGGGGAGCTCTTTTAATTGCCTTCTGTGTCTTTTACATATACCCCCATTACTGTGAATATTTTCATTTGATTGACATTATTTTTGAACACGTCCTTAACTTTATTGCATTATAACATGCTCCACTCTCATCTTATGTGATTCCTGCCCCAGTCCTCAATCAGCCATTTTTCCAAGCAGCCCTATTTTCTTTTATTGGAAAATGATATTAGAAACTACATTGTAGGTGTGTTCTTTACTCCTTAGATTGTCATTTCTTCTAGGCCTTCTGTACTGCCAGAGCAAAGAAAAGTGTGTGTGTGCATTAGCTAAAGAATATTCATATATCTATACCTATTTCTCTATATAACCATCTGTATCTGCATTAAACTAAATATGAGTTTATACTGATGTCTTTAACTCAATCAACTATTATACATTATCACTGTAGCTTCTGCCGCTTGCTAATTGTATTCTCCCACCCCAACAGTGAGAATCCTGGCTCACACTATTGGTTATCTATTCACTTAATTGTTCTTTTTCAACATATATGTAAATTGATATTAAAATTTTTAACTCATAATCCCCCCAAAAAACAACTCTATTAAATACAGTACAGTTCTATGTACAGTTACTTTTTCCTTTAGTTTTATAGACTCGCTTATTGCCCAAGTTACGTTAGCATCTTTTCCCCAGACCCTTCTGTGAAATGACAAATATATTTGTAATACACTTAAATTATTTTGTTACAGTCTACATTCCATGAAGGCATCCCCTAAGCTCCAAGATATTTAGAAAATTGCGTAACTAATGTTCCCACATTTTACTACAAAGTTCTATGAATTTTAGTACATGCATAGAGTATCATATGTCTTCCATTGGAATATCATATGCAATGGTTTCACTGCCCTTAAGAAAAATCCCCTGTGAATCACCTGTTCAACCCCTCCCCAAAAGAAAGGGAAAATGACACTTACGATGTATGCAAATATGACATTCAAATTTTGATGGGAATTGCATTGAATCTGTAAATTACTTTGGATAGTATGGACATTTTAACTATGTTGATTCTACTGATTCAGGGGCATGATATGTTTTTCTATACTTCACAGACCTAGAAAAAATAATTCTATGCTTTGTCTGAAACCAGAAAAGAGCTTGAATGGTCAAAGCAATCTTAATCAAAAAGAACAAATCTGGAGGCATCACATGCCAGTTTGAAGCAGACTTCAAACTATACTACAAGTCTATAGTAACCAAACAATTGTTACAAAAATAGAGACATAGAACAATGGAATAGAAGAGAGAACCCAAATATAAAACCATCTACCTATAGCCAACTGATCTTTGACAAAGCAGACAACAATGCACACTGGGGAAAAGAAGCTCTCTTCAGAAAATCATGCTGGGAAGATTGGATAGCCACATACAGAAGAATGAAAGAGAATCCCTGTCTCTCACCACTCACAAAAATTAATTCAATAAAATATTTTCATGCTATGCATTCAATAAAAGGTTGATAATGAGAATCTATAAAGAACTCAAGCAAATCAGAAAGATAAAAATCAAACAATCTCATTACAAAGTTGGCAAAAGACAGGAACAGAAACTTTTCAAAAGAAGATAGACAAATGGCCAATATGCATATGAAAAAATGTTCAACATCACTAATCATCAGGGAACTGCAAATTAAAACCACAGTGAGATATAACCTTACCCCTATTAGAATGGCTTTTATTAAAAGATCCAGAAACAATAGATGCTGGCATGGATGCAGAGGGGAAAAGAGAGCTTCTAATCTGTTGGTGGGACTGCAAATTAGTACAACCTTTATGGAAAACAGTCTGGAAATTTCTCAGAGAACTAAAAGTAGACCTACCATTTGATCCAGCAATCCCACTACTGGGTATCTACCCAAAGAAAAAGAAGTCATTTTATCAAAAAGACACCTGCACTTGAATATATATTGCAGCACAATTTGCAATTGCAAAGATGTGGAATTAACCCTAGTGCCCATCAATTCATGAGTGGTTTAACAAAATGGGACAAATGTATGCCATGGAGTACTACTCAGCCATGTACAATGATGAATGAATGCCTTTTGCAACAATTTGGATGGAACTGGAGACTATTATCCTAAGTGAAGTATCTGAAAAGTGGAAAAACAAACTCCACATGTACTTGCTATTAAATTGAAACTAACTGATGAGCACACATAGCACAGAGGGAAGTAAAACTCAGTGGAAATCAAGCAAGAGGGAATGGGGAGGAAAAAAAACCTAATGGGTATAATGAACACTATTTGGGTGATACGCACACTTACAGCTGTGACTCAAGCATTACAAAAGTGATCCATGTAACCAAAAACCTTTGTATAACCTTAATATTTTGAAATTAAAAAAAGATGTACAAAAGATGTATGAAATTAAAAAGGATGTGTGCAAGCAAGTGACTACAATGATTATAAATGAAATGTGAACCTGTCTCTAGCTTCTCACTTTTATTTTTGTTTATTTTTATATTTTAATCATTATTTTATATTCTGTGTCTGAAATTTTCAATATCTGAAATCCTTGTTTTTTGTTTCTGCTTACTCCTACTCATAGTAGTCTATATCCTCCAGAATATAGTAAACATCATTATTTTGTATTTGATTGATGTTAATCTGTCAGATTCTGAAAAGCTTGATTTGCAGATACTTTCCTCCTGAAAAGATCCCGCCTTGTTTGCTTTTCTTGCCAACATATGCTATATGACTAGGACCGTTTCATTTTAATGTGTTTCTTAAACATTTCCCTCGCTGCTTAGACAATGCATATTTGAATTCCACACCCATTTTAGACTAAGCCAATGATTGCAGTTCTCAAGGAGAAGTAATTATTATATGTCATGAACTACCCACTGGTCTCATTTCATTAAGGTTCTTTTCTAGGAAACCAAAAGTAAGGATATGGGTTTCCTTACTTTCATGATCACAGATAAATGCTTTTACCTAGGATCTAATTATACTAAGTTAGGAGGGATCTTTAGAATACCCAGCATGCTGTATTTCCAGATGAAATCTCATTAGTTCTATTTTCATCATGCGAATCATGAGGACTCCATGGAACATCTAAACAGTCATATCTAGCAGGCATATAGAAAGAGGATTAAGCCTCAAGCTATCATTTTAGGAGGCATCAGCACATAGGTGAGAACTGAAAATACTAGAATTAAAAGGGATCATTCAAAGGGCATTCATAATACCTATGTGTATTGAATATCCTCTTGGAAGGGCCTATAGAACTAGGCAGAGACTTTTACGATTCAGTGCCATGAGTACTATGATAAACGTATGCACTAAATAACATGGAAGCACAAAGAGGTTCATTTGATCTTTTTTGATAGGGAGAAGAAATTGTTTTTGGGATTTTTTTGGTAGATGATGGCAAAGCTATAGTCAGCCAATGTATATATCAATTAGCAATGCATATTTTCAAAGGGGCAGTCTGTGATAATAGTTCTTAAATTCTTAAACTGGAAAAGGGTTACATGCATCTTTGTCAAGTTTTGCATGGCTTTTAAGCTTACTTCTTAGGAAATATTAGTTTTAATGCTGAAAGGATCCACATTGTCTTCCATACAAAGTTTTGTGAAACTTTGATATGGTATCAGCCTTATTTCTTTCAAGCTTTCTTTTCACCAGGAAGCTTCAAATCTAGCATGTACTTAATTCTCACCAAAACACTACAAAGTAGTTATCATACCCCCTTGTTTTGGTAAGAAAATAAACCTCAGATAATTTAGGTAACATAGGTTTCAAGTAACTTAAATGAGCAGCAATCTTAGCTATCTTAGCCCATGATAATTTTTGCAGATGCTGTCACAGCCAGTTGATGCTGAGAGATAAAGATGAGAACTAAAAAAAGATCAGTGAAATCAGTAATCTAATCAGTAATTAGAAATCCTCTAGTCACCTTTGAGTGCCCAGTTACACTAGAGAAGGAAGACTAATGAAAAATTTTTCAAAATATTGTAGAATCATTTTCAGAAATAAAAATGTTCCTGGTCCCAAATATATAACAATGATGAATCAGTTCTTCCAGTATTTGAATTCTTCTTTGCTTTTTGAAAAAAACATGTTTTTGGAACCACTTATGCATTACCTTGAGACCAAGGTTTCCTTTTTACTCAGTTAGACATCCAGTAGAATCATGAAAATGTGAAAAATGTTCAATGGGAGGCTCTTTGGGATTTTGGTCCCCAAATCTGGCTGTGGCCTTAGATCTGAGATTTGAACTTTGAAGGCATTACGCACAATACAAATGAGTCTTGTGAGTGGTAGGACCACTGTGTGAGTTATGAGGACAACACAGATCTAGAAAGGCATGCAGAAGAAAAACGAGCAAAGGAGTCAAAGGAAATGTCTACAGAAGGAGCAAGTCAGCATATCAGAAAAACAGTCATAGACTAGTGCATGAAACATGGTAGTACTAGAGACCACGCGGGAAAACGATTCAGCATTACCCCTTCACAATCATCTGGAGTATGACAAGTGGAAGATAGTAGACGTCTGAAGCTTTTATTCATCCACAGAAATCTGAGCTCTGCTTTCATCTTCTGAGCCAAAGCTCTGTAGCCTGCCACTTTACCCTTACTCATCCTTAGACATCTCATGCAGAATTAAGACTCGACTTTACCTATGCAGATTACAGTAGGTAGCTGGCCTTGGCCTTTCAGCATCTCTAATGATATTTATTTATTTATTTAGAGATAGGGTTTTACTCTGTTGCCTGGGCTAGACTGCAGTAGCATCATCATAGCTCACTGTAACCTCAAACTCCTGGGTTCAAGTGAATCTCCTGCCTCAGGCTTGTGAGTAGCCAGGACCATAGGTGTGTGCCACCACACCCAGCTAATTTTTCTGTTTTTTGTAGAGATGGGATCTCACTATGTTGTTCACGCTGCCTCAGGTCTTATGATTCTTATTTCTGCCATTGCTGGCCAGGATTACTGGAACCTGAAAAGACTATTAAGCCCTATATTTGTATTATTAAGCCCTGTGTTTATTTCCTTTAGCACATTCCTCTCCTTTCTTTTTCTTTCTTTCCCTTTCTTTGTTTCTTTCTTTTTCTTTCTCTTTCCTTCTCTCTCTCTTTGTCCCTCTCTCCCTTTATCTTCCTTCCTTCCTTCCTTTCTTTTTCTTTTCTTTCCTTCTTCTTTCTGACAGTATCTGTGTACCATTCTCTAACTCCCCCATGGATAATAGAAACACAGTTAGAAGGACACTAAGGGAGGGATAATCAGGTATAACCCCTTCATATTACCCTAGAAGACATTGAGGGCCAAAGATATTGAATAATTTTTCCATGTTACATAGCTAGAGTTTTCTTCTAAATAAATCTGATGCACTTTACAGCTGCTCCCTAGGCTTGCATAGTTGATAACATCTTGCAGCTTTCAAATATTCCAATCTAGTGAAACAGTTATTAATTCAGCAGTTTTAAAATCAGCTGAAAATATCTCTGGCCTATGCTCTGATGAATACAGCCTGCAGCATTTTCAAAGTGATCCTTCTCCTTGATTATATTCTTGGAGATTATTTTGGATACATAAAGCCATTCTCTCAAAAACAGGGAGGCTGTATTGTCCATTTGGTTGACAAGAAATGATTTTAAACTGTTTCATAACAAGCAATTTAGAAGGACTATTTTGAATTCAAAGGCTTTTCAATAAGGTCTCAGTTATATATGAATGCAAAGAGGAGCTGAGAACAGATTACATACAGGATAAAGAAAAATCAGGTAAGAAAAATATACCTGAGGTTCTTGAAAGAATAATCTTGTTCAAAATACTCACTGTTGTGTCGACATTTTTAACATGAAAACCACTCAAATATATGTCATTTAAGTGTTCTACATCAACTCATAGGGGCACCTTGCTAAAATTTTTACTCTCCTCTCTCTCACCAAACTCTGTTACCATGTCCGAAACATGTATTAATATTTTCCCATGAATTTTTTTTACCAAGTGCAATATAATTCGATGGCTAAAGTCTTGTATATAATAAATAGGAAAAAAAGCCATGGATTTTGAATTGAGATAATCTGAGCCTGTGTCCTGGCACCACCATTTATTGTGAAACTAAAAGCAGATTATTCAAGTGCCATGAAGCTCAGTGACTTTATTGGTAAAAACTGAAATAATGAAATCTGGTTTTCATGCTTACTATAAGGGTTACTGAAAACAAATATCACAAATATCAGTATAATTTTTGATATGTAATTGATATGTAAGTTGACAGGAATAGTAGCTACAAGTGTTATTATTATCTATGAATTTTAACAGCCTTTATGAAGATAAACCTCTTCTTCTTAATTTGGACTGACCTGTTCAGCCTTCTGCTCCTTACTGATGTTTCTAGTAGAGACAAAACAGAAAAGATACTTCAATGACATGCAATATTTACATCTGAAAGTAGAGCAGAACTTCTGCCTCGAGTCCTTTCTTTCATTCCTGCTTGATGAGTAGCATCAACCTGTTGATAACGAGATGAATATCTTTCCTTTTTCCTGTAAAACTAAGAATCTAGGGATATTATTTTATTAGATGAAATAAATACTAAAGATTTAGTTTGTATTGAACATCTGCTGAGAACTAGGTAGGCATAATAAAAGACAGATTCATGTCTCAAAGATCTTATTATTATATGGGCAAGGTCAGCAGGAACTCAGATGAGGGAGGACCCAAATATGTCAGGAAGTGTTTGCAAAAGAGATGAAACTGAAGATTATGTCAGAGTTTGGTCACAAAAATGGAAGAGTATTCTAGGTAAAGATGGACAAAACCATGTAGCTGTCATATTATATAGTGTATACAAGAAAATATAATACATAGACATCCTTGGATTATGACATATAAAAGGGGAAAATGTCAGAGGTTTAGGTCAGAATAGCAGGGTAGTATCAGATTATCAAGGTCCTGGCTAAAGGCTCTGGCTTTTAGTTTGCAGACAGAGGAAAACCACTGAAGTTTACTGAGTATGGGAATCACAGAATCATAACATCTTATTATATAAGTCACCTATCAAGCCTTTTATAAGGAGAATTAGAATGGAAGGACGCTGGTGAGAGTATGACCAGTGAAGGTGTCTCTGCAGTTGTCTAGGGAAAGCTGATGCAGGCTTGGATAGAAGTCGCAGTGGGAAAGGCTGCTTCAAGAGGCATTGGGGTTTAGTAATTTTCAGAAAAAATAAAAGAAAAAGAAGAGTCTAATGACAGACGAAGTTCCCAGTTTGGGAAATTAAGTGGTTAGAGTTGCTATTTACCAAAGTCAGAAAATGGAAAGTAAAGTAGAAATGGGGAAAATGAATTAATTTGGAAGTATGCTGTATTTGAGGAGCCTATAGGACATCCAGTGTGACATATAAAATAATTAACTTAAAAATACAGGTTTAGTGTACATTTGTGTCCACTGTAAGTCATCGTAAAAGGGAATCCCTGATAATATTTGCATTTTAATTTTCATATTCATGGGAGATAATAATCTGGCTGCAGAATACTGGAGGGAAGGAGATGGTTGGAGCCATCCAGATGACTGTTGATGTGGAATTATTGTGATCTTGGTAGAGGAAATGGATAAAAATGGGAAGAATTGTGAGTTATCAAGATGTCAGAAGAGTAGCTTACAGTTACTATTTAGCTAACAAGGTAAAGTAGAGGGAACCTAATGAATATCTCCAAATTGCTATTTAGAAGTCTGGGCACAGGGTGGTACCTTAGATGGACGCAAGACAGGAGAGAGAGGACTTATTGGTCAAAATATTAAGTTGCAAGTGACAAAAGTCCGCCTTCTAATTAGCTTACACAAATAACCAATTAATTAGAAACGTACCAAAGTCATTCACAAATTCTTATTTTATTCTCTCCTATTAAATATGATTTTAAAAATGTGCTTAGAAATATGGACCCTAGCACTTCAGGTTCACATATATCTCCGTTGGTGATTTAAGAAGCAAGGAAATTGCCTCTCTCAGCTTCTGATTGAACCAGCCTTGGTCCTATGCCTACTCCATGAACACATTTCTGGAACCAAAGGCCAGTTACGAAGAGCCTGCGTGGGTTCAATGGGGGAGAAGAGTATGCCTTTCAGAAGAAAGGGGTATGGTATGTACAGGGAAGCAGAGATGGGGCACAAAATGAGATATAATTTTATCCTAAAAAAAAAGACATGATAAACTAATGTTCAGGTTCAGTAAAAATTAGTTACCTTAAAATTTTAAAAAAGAGATTGGCATAATGTCTTTATTGTGATAATTTTGTTGGAAGTTTCATCAACCCAGTCATGTCATTGACCCTTTAATCACTGATTATAAGAGGCAACATGGATTAGAAGGCAGAATGAGAAGTTCTAGGTCCCCAATCTGGTTTTACTTTTTGTTTGTTGTTTTATAATATATTAAAGGCCTACATCTCTGGAGTTCAATTTACTTCTCTGCAAATAGAGATGCTAATATCTACTTAACAGAAAGTGGTTAGGAGTAGGGTTAACTCAGGTTTGGACTATCATTTCCTGTGAATAAAATAAGTACCTTATAAATTGCAGTTTTTTTATTTTTATGGTTTTACAAATTTAGCCATCATAGAATAATTGAAATTAAAAATGCTTAATCAAATGTATATAATAATGCCAATATGAGAAAAATGATTTTTCGGATGTAAAGTAATAACCAATAATCTCTTTAGATAGTCTTATGATAGAAGTCATAGTTATTTAGATAAATTTCACAATCATATAGTAAAACAAAAGATGAGGCAAGATCTATCAAATGACTCATAAAAAATCAGTTTCCACTTATGGAATATTATAGATGTGATTGGAATTTTTAGAGAAAAACTATGACATCTGGTTATCCTTATTCTAAAAAGATGGTGGCTAGCAAAGTTGCTTATTATAAAAATAGGTGCATGAAATTGGTTTCTTCATTGAAAGTGACATTTGAATGCAGTTAGGTTTTAGTGAAAACATGATTAGGAAAGCAAAGTTTCTTTCCAGGCCAGAGTATGAGAATGCCACACACTCCAACTCTTAATGACATGCTTTCTCAGGTGTAAAGATGAAATATAAGATAAACCTTCATGGAAGAATCTTGAAATAATAAAATATAAACTATAACACTCTAAAATGTGGACTTTAGAAAAATGTTAGTCCATACTGCAGAGAGTTAGGCTCATGTCATAGTCACAAACACTGCTCAGTTACCACTCATACCTAAACTCCCGTATCGAAGTTGTCAGTTGTGTGTATCAGCGTTCCAAAGGGGCTGCAGAAGCGGCCAGGATGCAGAACATGCAGTTATGATAAGTAAGATTAAGGTGTTTAGCCCAATTGAGAGAAGGATGAAAACCATTTAAGGCTTTATCTTTGGTTATCGTGCTCATCTCAAGCTGGAGTTACAGTTCGTGTCTGTTTTTACCGTCACAGTGGAGCAAGGAGCACCAAGAGATGCACACTTAGTTGACCAGGTCTCTCTCATATGTACTCCCTACATTCATTGTGTAACAGTGGCAGAATTGCTGATAACCAAGCTCAGAAACTGTGATTAAGAAGATGGCTTCTTGTATTAGTTATCTATTGCTGTGTAACAAATTACCACAAACCCTAGTGGCTTAAAACAACTCTTATTACCTTACTCAGGTTCTGAGGTTCAGAAACCCAGGAGCAGCATATTTGATGGCTCTGGCTAATGTGTCTCTAATGTGAGACTGTGTCAAATATTGGCTATGGCTTCAGGAATTTGAACGTATAACTAGTCTGGAGGGTCTGCTTCCAAGTTCACTCCTGTTGCTACTGGCAGGAAGTATCAGTTCCACCACAGGGTTGCTCACATAGGGTGTCTGTATTTCCTCAGAATGAATGATGAGAGAGAGAGAGAGAGAGAGAGAAGGCTGAAGTTGTAGTACGCTTTTTATAAACTAGACTCGGAATTTGCAAACTACCTCTTTACAATGGAGAGATACTGTACTATGGTGGTCAAAGATTTAACTAAGTCACTAATATCATAATTTGTGCCACCAATAGCACCTGCTTATATAAAGTAATAATAAGTATAAATAATCACCTATGTAGCATTCTTGCCAAAATATTTATCCTAAATCTATTCAGGGGAAAGCATCAGACAAATCCAAAATATAAGACACGCTCCAAGATAACTGATCTGACTCTTTTTAAAAAATTAAGGTCTTAGAGACTACACAAATAAAAAAGTCTCTATAATTGAAGATAGCGTCTCCTTTCCTTAGAAACGTTGGCAGCAATGTCCTCCTAGGTACCAGATAAGTCATCTTCCAGCCAAAATACCCATAGGGAAAATAACCTTGTCCCTTAAAGAATTTTTGCAGCCAGAGGTTAAAGTAATAATACTAATGGCATCCCATACCTAGATTTTTATGTATTAATACAAACCACCGCCACTATGTTAATAGACTCATGTTTACCGTTTGTTTTTTTCTGGAAAAAGCTCTTTTTGCCTATTAATCTTTCAACATAGAGCTGAACTATATAAATTGTTATTTAATTAAAGATTTTTTGTGCTACCTTTCTTGGGTTTTGATGTAAATTTCATAAAATGAATTGAAGAGTTATCCTCAGTTCTCCATGTTGTGCAACAGTTTAGGTGATAATTTCTCCTCAAGAGATTAAAATATCCTACCATTACTGCCTGGAGATAGAGTGATTGTTTTATATGTAACTAAGATAAACAACATTTAATTATATTACTATGTAGATGTAACTTCAATATCAGATTAAGTGTTACTATATTCAGGTCTACTGTTTTATCTAAGATAAAATATACTTTCCCTAGGAAATTATTCATTTCACCTGGGTTTAATAGGTTATTTATATGCAATTATACACAGTATTCTTTTAAAAAATCTTTCTTCACATATATCATTATGCTTTTTGTATTTAATTTACTTGTATTGTAATATTGTTGCAAAATTATTTTAAAATAAATCATTTAATGCATTTAAACATTTACTTACAAATATACACAATTTGACACAAATGCAGATATGATCCTACATATACAATTTTTTCTTTCCTTTTTGTACTTGATTTGTTCCTGTCTCCTATTCTGTTTATCTACGTTGACTAACATCTCGCTAAGGAAAAGAGAAATAATGATTCATCTACTTTTCCTAAATGTCAAAATAATCTTTGGGTGTAAGAAATATATATGCACATCTACAGTCATACAGCATAGCTCTAATAATTATTGTATTGGCTGTATAATACTTTATTATGTTCAATAATTCATCATTCTCCTATTGACAGACATTCACTTTATTTCCAGATTTTTTTTTTTATTTTCACTTAAGGCTGAAATAAGCATCATTTTACAGGTGCTTTTATTCACTGATGCATTTATTTTGCAGGTCCAGCTTCAGGAATAAAATTTGGGGATTAAATTATATTTATACATTTAATTTAGTTAAGGGTTGCCAGATTGCATTATCAAAACTCTGTAATATTTTATATTATAATCCAAAGTGTAATGTGCCTTTTCATTTGTTCAAACCTTGTTTTATGTGATTTAATACTATTTTATGATATTATTCACATTTTTTCTATGCCTTTCTCGTTAAAGACATATTCCTAAGTATTTATACATTTTTGTCACTATTAATTTGAATATTTTCTTATTTCTTTTTCTAGGTGATTGCCTTTGAACTAGTAAAAGCTATTTGTGTGTGTATATGTATGTGTGTGTGTGTATATATATATATATATATTTAATTAATTCTGTACTAGTAACTCTAGTTTTTATTTCTAGTTTTTATTTCTAGTTTATCGTTCTAGCTTTTTACACTTTTTTCCAATGGTTCATTTTCTAGTTTATTATGATGTCCGCTTATGTTTTTTATTTATTTATTTTTTTAGAATGAAGGCATTTGGTGCTAAATATTTTCCTCCAAGAACAGCTTTTTTCTGCATCCAGAAGAATTTTGTTTTTAACACTTCCGTTTTTTTTTTTACTATTATATGATATTCTCTTCGAACCAGGTATTATCAAGATTTATTTACATAATTTAAAGAAGTTCTCTAATTTTGTTCCCATTTTTATAAAAGGAGGTTCTCATTTTAGTGAATAATACTAATATGTTTTTTTTTCCTTTTGTAGATAGCGTATTCCATTTTCCTGATTTCAGAACGGTTTCCCAAATATGCTAAATGTATGTTTTTATCCCTCTGCTCTGTCTGGAAATAAGTGAGTGATTTCAATCTGCAAAATAAAGTATTTCTTCAACTTCTAGAAATATTCTTCTCTCTTGAGCTTACTTACTGCCTTTTATTAATGCATTACTATGATTCAGAGATTATATCTTCTGAATATATTCCCAAAACCTCATATATTTGGCTTTATGATTTTGATTTCTATTCACTTGCATATTTTCCCTATGTATTGAAATATTCTTTCCCGGCCACTCATTTGGTGAGTGACCACTTTGTTCTTCAGTTCATCTTCTGAATTTCCTTATTAGTGTGACAGAAATTTCTAACATGCCATCCATGTATATTTTCTTCTTTCTTACAAAACTAATTTTCCACATAGTTTGGCAAAGTAGCCAACTAAAATATTCCTAGACTCTCTTGCATTTAATGGTGGTCAAGGAGCTCAGGTCTAGCCAATAAAATAGAAGTAGAGACTGCTAGATGTGGGAAGTATCCAGGAACTTTGAAGGAATGGACAAACTTACCTGCCATAGTCTTTTCACTCTTTGCCCCTCCTACCTTGTACTGAGCTGACAAGAGATGGGATACTTATTGGTTCAGGAATATGCTAGGACCATGAGGACAAAAGTTATAAACTCTCGAAATATTACACTGTGCCTATGACCAGAGAGCCTGAAGCTCCTCTCAGGCCAACAGCATGGGCAAGGGGCTACCGGGAGTGCAGTCTGCTCACGTCTCAGCCTCAACAGCTTCCCGCAGGATGGACCTTCACAGGGTCATGTGGGAGAGTCCTGTCTCCCCTCTCCCTCCGCAAAGCGACACAACATCAGCAGCCTGGGTCTGTAGATCCCTGGTATCTAGGTTCTCACAATGGCGCCCAGCTGAAACTGCTCTAGGCTCAGATGCCTATGGGATTCCGTGTGGTTTCCCTTTCTTGAGCAATGTCTCTGTGCAATCTCTAGGAAGCTCCCTATGTTAGGCCCAAGGCACACATGGGTAAAGGGGTTCTCCATTAGCCAAGATTGTAAAAACCCATGTTGGAGCATGGGCCCAGAGGGTTTCTCTCTTACTGCCTCCCCATATCCGGGAGCTCTGTCAGCTCTCAGGCAGTCCTTAGCCAGGCAAGCTGCGTTGAGCCCTTTCCTTATTGACTTTTGATGTTTCTTATCACTCATCTGATGAATTCTGGCATTCTCTCCTAGATGAACTTTTTGAAATGTGAATATGTACTTAACTATTCTTTTTTCTCTCCATGGAGGAGTCTCATACAACCTGCATCTAGTCAGCCATCTTGATCCCTTCTCCCATGCCTAATATTTTATAGTCAAATGATGTGACAAGAATAATTTTCACAGTTTAGAGTTAATGAGTCTTTTCAGCCAGGTAAGGGTAATTTTTCCCCCAATTATTTCATGAGTATTTATAATAAAGTTATAGCCCCTGTAAAAGCTTTGATTGGTACATATTAATGCAAATATTAATGTATTTGTATTATAATGAATATGTATATATTTTATATGTGTAATTTATTATTGATCTACTTCTTAGCTTTTATTTTTATATTTTATATTACATTAATCAGTGCACAAAAATCTCATGCCATTTGTGTTGCAACATTGAATGTCAATTTTAGAATTACAATATGATCCAATTCATCTTGGTTAACATTCTTTCCATTAAATTTTTCCTTATTTGCTGTTAGCATTTCCAAGCTCAATTGCTTTTTCTTTTTCCATGCTTGATAAACTTTTACCCATCCTTTTATTTAAAATGTTTCTATGTTATTTTTGTAGATGTTTTAAAATTTGATGTAGTTTTGTAATTCTTTCTGAGATTATTTGCTTCCGAATAACAGGATAGTTTAAAGCAGTTTCCTTTACTATTATCACTGTTATGTGTTGCCTTAATTCTGTCACTTTGTTTTATGTTCTTAGTTTTGTTTTTTCTATTTCTTTATTGTTGCCTTTGTTTCTTGTCATTTCAAATGCAGGATATATATGTTTGTTTTTATCTTCTATAATAATGTAAAAGGTAATCACCCTTTTTTAATTCTACTAGTGGATTTCTACAGTTTTCAAAATAATACTTCATATTTTTTGAAATAAAAATTGAATAATAACTTTTGTTTTCTTTTTCCAAGTCCAATCTATGCTGTCTTTGTGAAATTAACTTCTATTTATGGACATCTCTTTCTTATTAGCATCAATACTATATTTTATGCTATTTTTTAGCATTTATATCCAATTTATGATAAAAATTTACAATATTGATTTCCACTTAGTGCCTTATGTTTGACATATTAGTTGTCTGATATTTTTTCACACAGAAATATCTTTATCATTTTTAAAATTTTTATTGATATTTTATTAGGCTTAAATATGTATTCAATGTTTTTTCCAGAAGTGTATATTAGTGATACATTTTCTGAAACTTTAAATATTTAAAAATATCTTGTTGTCACAAAGGAAAGCAAATTTAGTGTTACATAAAATTTTTGAGAAACAATATTTTTATTCCAAAGTACATAAGAAATTGCTTTATTATTTTTTGATGGCAATCATTGTGTAAAGTTGCAATTTTATTTATTTTAAGTATATTTGTGTGTATGTATATGCATATACACACATATCCACATATAATTTATATTTATATTCTTTTAAGATGTCTTCTATTTTAAAAAAATTGTCAATGCATGCATAGAGGTTGTTTCCTCTGTGCCCTTTACTTAAAGCACAGACAGCCCTTTTGATCTTAGTTTAAGTTTCTTTATCTCAGCATTGTTTTGATTTATATTTTTATTTGTTAATATACTTATGATATTTACTTTTGATTCATTATTTCTAGTATATTTATATTTCAGTGTATTTTTAATAAATGGTTTCAACCTACAATATATGCAATAAAATTATTCAATTTAATAGTATAATTTGATACATTTTGATAACTGTATATAGTTTTGTAGCCAAACTACAATAATATATAAAACAAAAGTACACAATTTGCTGTTGAACATCTACCTTATTTCATTCATATCAGGTTTTTATCTGCCATGGTTAATGTCTTTAAATATTATTTTCATTATGGCATAATTTTCACATGCTTTTTCCTACACATTTATTCATAGTATATTTTCTACTTTCCATTGCCCCCAATATGCACTGCAAATGTATGGCATCGGTTTCAGTTTCTTGCCGTCTTTTCTTATAGACTTTTGTGATTTCTGATGGTCTTTGCTCCTTCCCTGTTCAGCTTGGGATATTTTTTTTTCTTGAAGGCTTGCTTCTGCTTATGAAACTTCTGTCCCTCTTTAGTAATGTATCTTTGTTTATGTCTCTGAGTACCAGAGGCAGATATTTTCTAATATTTTTTTCTCTGCACTTTAAATACTTTTCAGAGTTATTCTTTATCTCTTTGCTATCTTTGCTAATTATATGGCTCTTTTATCTCGGGTTACAGAATTTTTTAACCCTGATTTCGTCTACTAATTGTTTTATTTTTCTTTCATCGGGACATAATGCCTGCCAATGGACAGGATACTATATATGTTTTTCCCCTTAGACTTGTTTCAATTAAAAGTTGAAACCCATTGGGCATTCCACTTGTGCAATTCTGTTGCCAAAGGTTAAAATTCTACTGTTCTATGCCTAGTTCTCTCCAAGGAGAAATTACATGAAAAATACAAAAAATCTTGACTATGAATTTCTATACAAAGAGTTGGAATTTCTAAATAGTTACCTAAAAATAGATTCTAATAACTGAGAAGAGAAATGCTTGTGCAGAAGTAGAAAAAGAAAATATAATAACTACTTAATTTTCTACTGCTATAGTTTTCCCTCACAAACTGGGATCTTCGCCTTCTCACTTGGGTGTATTTGTCAGTCATATGGTATTTGTTCACTCGTTACTGCTGTTGTGATCTTTGATTCAGTTATACAGTGAACCAAACTTTAAGTTCCAGTGCTGTTTAAAAATTCCCTTCCTCTACCCTCACCATTGGAGATATTCACAAGTGTTTTCATGGACAAGAAATACAGGCAGTATTAAAGGTTGACCTTAAACTCCTGGACATGCTTTATAGTATCATTATTTCCTGATTGTTGGCTGCTACTAATTTCGTTTCTCTGTTCTTGCTCCAAGTATTTGCCATTATGATTAAGCTTTCCTTAATCTATCCTTCTTCTGTTAATGTATGCCCAAATTTAATTCCTATTCAAATATAACTGTTTTTCATGAAAGGCAATTTCTTCCTGTCACATTATAGACTAAGAATTTCCCTTTTCTGAATATTTTGTTTGGGAAGGTTGCACCATATGTTCAACCCCATCAAGAACAAATGTAGAGAGTATCCCAGCTAATTAGGATGCTGTTTTATTTCAGGTGAGTTTATGAGGTGAGTGGCTGGATCCTTTTCCCAAGGATGAATAATTATGGATAGCAGAGGCCAATGTTTACTTGGATATCGGTGTGGAGGAATAAATGAGAGGGTGCAGTGGCGGAGGCATAGTGTTGGGGTTGTGGTGTCAGCCAGAGGACTTGAAGAATGCAGTTTTGTTCTTGGTGTCTAAGATCCTTTTATAATGACTTTTTAGTTCCTGATATTGGCAGTGCAAATGATAATGGAGACAGAATCTACAGCATAAGCAGTTAACTTCATGCAGCACAAAGAAAACTTAAATAAAAATATGCTATCTTATAGGAGACATTAAGTGGGTATGTATGTGTGTGTGTGGATTTTCTTAAAATGTCTGCTTGATCTTGAATTCCAATATGTGTAGAACAATTTAGCTTAACCTCCTAGTGTGGTTGTGACTTATGAGATACTCTGTCTTTTAAGAATAATATCAAGTAGTAAGGATCTATGTATTATGCCTTATGTGTATGTTTGCATATATGTGTATATGTGTTATTTTGAAGAAAGAATACTGGTCAGAAACTGACTGAGATTGAAATGGAGGCATATTGATTGTTATTTTTGCTCATAAATAATTATCAGAAGTGAAAAAATATAAAAGCCACAGATAGCTCCCATATTTCTGATATGGGTTACTGAAAGGATAGGGACATTGATTTTTAAAATTTTATTTTAATAGATTTAGGGAGTATAGATGGTTTTTTTCTTACAGGGATAGATTGTATAGTGGTGGAGTCAGGGCTTCTAGTGTAGTAATCACCTAAAGAGTGTACATATACCCAATAGATAATTATTCACCCTGAATCCACCTCCCATCATCCCTCTTATGAGTCTCCAGTGCTCATTATGTCACTCTATGGCCATGTATACCATTGCTTTGCTCCCACTCATAAGTGAGAACATGCGGCATTTGTTTTTTTGTTCTTGGGTTACATCGCTTAGGATAATGACCTCCATTTCCATCCAAGTTGAAGCAAAAGATATTATATCATTCTTTTTCAAGGCTGAAAAGTATTCCATGGTGTGTGTGTTTTTTCTTTATCCACTCATCAATTAATGGGCACTTAGGTTGAATCCATATCTTTGCAATTGTAAATTGTGCTGCAATAAACATATGAACCCAGGTGTCCTTTTTTATAAAATGACTTATTTTACTATGAGTATATACCCAGTAGTGGGATTGCTGGATTGAATGGTAGATCTTCTATTTGAAAAATCTTGATACTGATCTTCATGGAGGTTGCACTAATTTACATATCCACCACAGTGTATAAGCATTCCCTCCAACAGTGAGTAAGCATTCCATTTTCACCACATCTGTGTCAGCATCTGTTGTTTTATGACTTTTTAATAATGGCCATTCTGACAGGAATATGGTGCTATCTTATTGTGGCTTTAATTTGCATTTCTCTGATGATTAGTGGTGTTGAGCATTTTTTTTTCATATGTTTCTTGGCCATTCATATATTTTTCTTTAAAAACAGTCTGTTCATATCTTTTGACCACATTAAATGGGATTATTTGATTTTTACTGCTGATTTATTTAAGTTCCATATAGATTCTGGATGCACAGTTGGGGGGCCAGTTCTGGCTCAGATTCGCCTATGGGTAGGGCAGGCTACTCCCAGTAGAGGCAGGTAGCTGGAGGTGAAGACTACTAGACCTTCCCTCCATCAGTGGAGGTGGTAGTTTTTGTCCTTGGGGTGCATAAAGGTGCCGAGATTCCCATCTCTTTTCCTAGCCCAGCTGCAGCAGAAGTGGCAGAGAAAGCTTGAAGCTCTGTATATTTGACTCCCAGGATGGCTGGGAGCCACTGCTGAAATGCTCCTGTTGGGAAGGGATAGTTGTGTCCATGACTTGTCTCCAGGGAGGGTAGGCTTCACCCAGAAGAGACCGGCAGCTGGAGAAAGGACAGCTAGCTCTGCCTTCCCTCAGCAGAGTTGTTAGTTTTTGTCTTTGGGGCACAGGAAAGCATTTCCTGTGGGTTTTTAATGAGAAAGGAGTGTGACCTGCACTCCATAGAAGCCTGGATGTGATAGGTACTCTGTCAGAGGGGGACAGTTGCTTCCAAGTGCCTTGGCTTAATTGTCCCCTGTGGATTCCTCACTGACCCCAAGTAGTAGCTTTGGCTGTTTTGGCAGCAGTGTTGGATGAGGGTAACAGGAGAACTCCCTCAGTGGGAGGGAGGTGGAATTCTGATCCTATTTGTTTTGAGGGTCCTCTGGCCTGTTGCACTTTTCTCTCAGATGGAAGCAGCCCATCCTGAATGCCCAAGCTTCAGGAGTTTCACAGTTCCCCTGAGACCCACTGGTCCCCTAAGGCTGCTACTATCTGAGTGGGTGCTGGAGAATGGTGACTGTGGATTCAGCGATGTATACACTCAATGTCTGAGATTCTCTGGTCAGGACAGCTGCAAAAATTCTGCCTGACTGTGAAGAGGAGGAAATGAGCTGCAACCTCCATGCAAAACCTGGGCACAATGAGCAGAATATCATTGGGATGTATCCCCCTGCAGCAAAGAACTGGCCATCTCATGGCAGGCCTATGCCTAAAGCTCATGCTTGGGAGCACAGGCAGCAACATCTACAGCATTGGGTGGGTGGAGAGGGGAAATCCTTGTCTCCACATCCCCTCCTGGGCTCCTGTGTTGCTTTTGTTCCAAGGTGGGAATACTCTCCTACCCTATAGACTCCATTCTGCACCCATGTCTCCACTTGGAGAGGTACAGATAACTTTGATCACAAGCTAGGGGCTCTCAGGTGCAGGGGAGTGCATGTTCCACTTTTTGTTGTCCTAAAAAGTATTTGTGGCACTTCCCTATCCCTTTGGGGTAGTCTGCCCTAAGAGTCAGAACTTAGGGAATCCTGCTCCTCTTGTGTCTCTCTGTTCCTTTGTGGCTGTCACAGTCCCAATGCATGCTTGGGAACATTTGTATAAAACCCTTTGACAAGGAGACTGAGGGCCTATCACTTCCTAGGCAGGATAAAGGCCCCAAGGGGGTGCACAAGCAATATGGTGTCCACTGCTTTAGCTCAGGTCTGCAGTGAGTGGAAGAGATGCTGTATGTGATTAAAGCCCTGTGCTTCATCCTTAACAAGTTCGCAGTTCACCAATGGCAGCATTACTTAGACTGCAAAGGGTAGAAGGCTTCTCTGACAGATTGAGAGCTGGCAGACTGCCACAGGTATGAAGGGAGGAAAAGTAAACACTCCCATCCACCTTTTCAACCAGACTCCAAATCCCTTCCTTGAGGGCCAATCTTTACCAAAATTTTTCTCCTTCTTCTTCTTCTCTACAGCTTCTTCCTATGGGATCTCTGGTGAGGGTAAGTTCTGATACCTTTCCCTCAGTATTCCACCTGGGTTATGCTTTTTTACATGAATTTTTTTATTCTTTTGAGGATAATCTGGCAACCAATGTCTCTAGTCCACCATCTTGCCCCCTCCTCTCAGCACCATTGAATATAATGAATCAGGAAAGAAAGTAGGGCTAAGGAAAATGAGAGAGTCTAGCTTGTGACATTGCTAGTCATCATGTGTGATTAAGCAGAAATTCTCTTAATCAACTTCTTCTTAAAACATAGATCAGAATTACCACTCTCTCCATAAAGCCTATTAACAGATGTCCACATTCCAATGAATGTGTGTAGCTAATATGTTACTTTCCAGGACAGCCCCATACTTCTTCCTCCAGGTAAGCCGAATAAGCATGAGAGTAAGCTGTATTTTTTCCCAAACCCACTCTGCCACTTATACTCAATATTAATAAGTAATACACCAAAATATGGGTGCAGAAATAAAAATGTTATTTCAATGAAAATTAATGATTTAGAGAAACTAAACAAAATTAAGCAACAAAAATGTTGGAGAATAGTTGGGGTATTTATAAAAAATCTACAAAGATTCTGCCTTTAGATTTATTTTATAATCTAGTGTAACTTTAAAGAATACAATAAAATTTAGATAAGATCTACAGAAGAAAACAGACCAAACTCCAATTGTATGACCCATATTTGATAAAAAAGTTCTTGGCATTGTAGACAAGAAATGGGTGAATGACTGTATATTTATTTATTTTAAGTTAAAATGTTTGTGTTTCATGTAATACTATCTGATCTTCTTTTATCCAGTCTTTTCAATTAATGGACCTAGCACTGTCCTTGACTACACTGAATAAGAGGTCTTCACATGTAATTAATCAGTTTACTTTGAGGAAATTGCTGCCCAGACTCATTATGCTACAGGAAGGACTCAGTCTTTTTGTTGGCAGCTCTAATTTGTTATTCATGTGGAGAAGGTTTCTAACCTATGAGCTGTCTTTCTCTAAGTCATATTCCACTGTGAAAAATGTTTGCAAAAGAAAGCTGGATCCTTGTTTCTAACTTCTCTCCCTCTCCCCCAACTCATCACAGCAGTCTGTTACTATTGTTTTCAATAGCTTTGGAACAGGAATACATAAAATAACATTGAAATAAAAAACATCTCCCTGAATCACATCAGTGTTGAGTTGGCTAGCAATATTGAAAGCAGTTGGCAAACTGTCATCTGTAGGATGAAATCTGACTTCTTGATCTGAACTGTTTTGATCCTAGATTTCTCATATTGAAACGAGAATTTTTGTGCTCAAAAACATTCACTAATTTTCATCTTGGCTATTAAAATGACAGAACTAAAGAAGAAAAGTTCAGAAATGTATTGTTTATGGTGTTTGGACATGGAAATAGAAGCTTTCTAGTCATCTTGCTTGAAAAAGAGAATACTTTCTAAACATCTAATAAAATTGATGAATAGATCACCTATTCATGCAAAATGAAAACTGAATATATTTCATTTTCAAAATTTTCATTTCATTTTTAAAAAGGATAGTGGCAGAATAAATCTCCTCTGTAGGATCAGAGCATCTAAAACATGAAATATCTTGTTTTTGAGGTATAATTTATGAAGCGAAATACTTAGCTTTTAAATGTATCATTTAATCAGTTTTGATGAATGATATGAACACATGTAACATTTCTTGTGCCTTTGGCTCCTCCTCCCAGATGTTTCCCTTCACCATAGACTAATTTTGCCTTTTCTTCAATATGTGTGTGTTTGTGTGTGCATGTGCATATAATGTATCCTGTTTCTTTCACTTAGCATAATATTTTGTAGATTTGTCCATGTTTTGTTATTTATCAGAAGTCTGTTCCTTTTTATTTATTAATCATATGTCACAAAATTTTTCTCCATTCTTATGTCGATGGAAATTTGGAATCTTTTAAGCTTTGAGCCAGTATGAATAAATCTTTGGTGAACAATTTTGTATAAGGTTTCTTGTGGACATGTGTCTTCCTTTCTCTGGCTACAAATGTAGAAGCAGAATTTCTGGAGAATGAGATAGATATACTTTTAACTCATTAAGAAAGTGATGATGAGTTTTCCAAAATGCTTATACATTTTGTGTTATGCAGAATAAAGCCTCCTTAACTGTGTCCAGAACCTAATCACTGGAACTTGTGTATAAGTGCCTTATATGGAAAAGGGGACTTTACACATGTGATTAAGGTTAAGTATCATGAAATAGATTATTCAGTATTCTCTAGGTGGACTCAATCTATTCATATGAGTCCTTAAAAGTAGAAGAGAAAGCAGAAAAGTGGGTCAGCAATGTAACCACAGAGGGAGATACAGGGCAGATTAAAATCACAAGAGAAACTTGTACCACTTTTGCCAGATTTGAAGATGGAAGAAGGAGGCCACAAGGCACGGAATGTGGCTGGCTTCTATAAGCTGAGAATAGCTCTCAGTCTATACCCAGCAAGAAAATGGTGACCTCAGTCCTAAACTAAATGGAACTGAATTCTGCCAACAGTATGAATAAAAAATCAATGAATTCTATTCTAGGTCCTCCAGAAAGTAATACAGCCCTGCTAACACATTGGTTTTAGTTCAGTGAGACCAATGTCAAACCTCTCACCTATACGGTACGGTATGATAATAAATGTGTAGGTTATTTTGAGCCACCAAGTGAGCAGCAATAGAAAAAATAACAGACTATTTTATAATACCACCAGGGATATATGAGAGTTCCCATTGCTACAAATTCTCCCCAGCATTTGGTGATGTTCTTTCATTTGATTTTAGCTGTTTGAATAGATGTTTAGTGATATCTAATCTGATTTAAATTTGCATTTTCCTTATGTCTAATAATGTTGATAATATTTTCATGTGCTTATTTGCCATTTATCTTTAGTGAGGTATCTGTTCAAAGTTTTCATTCTTTTTATTAGATTGTTAGTATTTTTTATTATTGAGTTATAGGAATTCTGTAAATTTTGTGGATTCAAGTTATTTATCAAATATGTGTTTTACAAATATTTTCCCCAGGCTGTGGATTATCTGCCATATGTATAGCATAATTTTTAGGAGAGTAGTGTCAAATAAAAGCAAATCCAGAGTTAGATAAGGAGAAACTATTCATAAGAAAGACTGTTGCAATTGGGAGAACATTCTCATCTCAGAAATCCCCAAGGATTTCAAAATCTAACAAAAAATGGCTTATCTTTTACAGGGATGGATAAGCAGTAAATACCAGGAAGTTAAGCAAATGAGGGAAAATGACCTGCAGTGTCTGACAGAAAACGTGTCTCCTATGTCAGCCAACTTTGGGATAAGCTGATAAGGAGCCATACTTCTCTTAGTGCTTTCTTAGGCTGGAGGCCAGCAGAAATAAGAAGCCTATAAGGAGGAGACAGTCTGACTGAAGTTGATTCAAAACAAAGCAGAGGCTAAGATGGGGGCAGTTGTGAACACTTGGCCAGATTTTTAAATTCCATGAACTCTAGGTTATTAATTATTATTTTGTCTATAGTGTATTTGTTGTACTAACAATTCTTTATACCAATTTTCTTCTAGTGCCTGCAATGTTTTATTTATTTCATGCATTTAGGTCTATGATCCATCTCACATTGACATCAGGGTTAGTATTAGCCATATGGATATCCAATTTTTCTGCCACCAGTTGTTGAAGACATTTCTTTCCTCTTTGAAATGCTTTGGCAAACTTGTGAGAAATTTGTACTGAATCATCTTTGTGTAGAGAAATTCTGAACTCCTTATTCTATTCTGTTGATTTTTTTCTATGCTTCCATCTATATCACAAAGTCTTGAATATTATAGCTTTAAAATTAGTCAGTTAATATAATTACTATAAATATTTCCTTTTTATTTTTAGGATTATTTTGGCTAATATAGGTTTTTGCCTCTTCAAATCAGTTTTCAAAGAAGCTTGTAAATTTCTACAAAATATCTGCTGTTTTAATTGAGATTGCTCTGAATCTGTAGGTAAATTTGAGGAAAATTGATGTTTAACTGTACTGAATATACTGATCAATGGTCTATTACATATATCAAAATTTATGTAGATCTTGTTTTGATCTTATTCACAATTTTAGGAAGAAAACATTCAGTATTTCATAATAGTCTGGTATAAACTTTTAGGTTTTTCATAGATACCATTTACAAGATTAAAGAATCATTTAGATTTACTGAAAGTTTTTTATCTTGAATGTGTGTTGCATTGTGCCAAATATTTAAATTTTAAAATTATATGTGTGTTCTTTCTTTATATCTTAATTTGGTTAATAAAATGGATTTTCTTTCATATATAAACCAACCTTGAATTCCTGGGGGAAAATTTATTTGATCATAATGTATCATTCTTTTTATATTTTCCTGGATTTGGTTTGCTAATATTCTATGTTGATGAACTATATTGGTTTGTAATTTTCCTTTGTTTTAATATCCTTGTTTATTTTGGCATCAAGATAAGTGACTCAACAAAATAAATTGAAGTATATGCTCTTCCTCAATTGGTATTATGTTCTCTTAGATGCTTGATGAAATTAACCACAGATGTCATCTGAGCCTGGAGTTATCTTTGTGGGAATTTCTTAAATTAAAAATTCATTTTCTCTACTGTCTCTGTTCCTATTCAATATTTTGTCTCCTGATGGTGGATCACATCTCAATTCTTTGTGTATATAAAGTTTCTTTTAATTGGTAAATGAATACCAGATACTGTAAGAAACTGTGTCAATTAATATTTAAATTATTAAATATGTATTCAAATAATTAAATGAGCATACTACACATATTTTTTTCGTTTTGTTTTTTGATCAGGCAATGAAGAATGGGGCTTGAATCCATTTATTTTGTAGTTAACCTGTATTTGATTTTTGCTATTGCTTTAGTTACATTTATCACTTCTAACTGCTCTTGTGGTAGTTACTTAGTATGAGGACTGCAGTGCTGAAGGGTTTCTCACAGTTTTACTTAATCCTCAGATTTCAACAGACCTTGACTATTTGTGCCACAGAGAGCATCTCTCAGTGCTCATATACTTTCCCCACCGGAAGACATCTCTTGCCTGGTACTTGGTACAAGAATGTGATGTCATAAGTAGGAGGAGTTTGGAGAAGAGCTCTTAATTTCTTGTTCCGGTATATATTTAGGCAGTTCTATATGCCCTTGCCTCAGGGATAGGGCTCTCTCACCATACCTGCCCAGTCTCTAATAGCTGATAATCTCTGACTCACACTCAAGGGAGGATGCAGGGAACAGGCAGTTGTTTTTCACCTTTTCCAGACGCAGACACCCTCTCTCTTCTACTCAGTGCAGAAACCAGTGTAAAATTAGCTATTCTGCTGTTTCCTGAGCTGAAGATTGTCAATATATTGTATTAATGCAGTGTCATGCTTAAGATTTCTATTGATTTTCCCTACTTACCCTCACAGTTTGGAAGGACCAGTATGTTTGCAACAAAGAAGGGGTTTCTCATGTCTAATGACCTACCCTAATCTTCCTTGTGACAGCTAGGTATAGATTTCCATTTTGTCTGCAGCTCCAAGGATTCTAAATTGTCTCACCAGCCATACTTGTCCTTTAGGAATTTGTTGAAATTTTACCTATTTTTTCTTATCCACGTCTATGGTGGCTACCATATCTTCTCACTGTTCTTTCAAAGAAGATATAGTTCATGTGTACTATTATCTACTGAAAGGGCTTAAAACCATTTGGATGTATTAAATATATATATATAATTAAATTACCTTGCTATATCAGGTCTCAGATAGACAAAAACCATGATTTTAGACTATTTGGTTTCTTCTTGTTAGAATTGGCACAATAGTTTTCTGGGACTCTTAACGTGACCTCTAACATGAGGTCTCTTGATTATAATAAAATTTTATAGAGTTCAAATCTATTTTACAGTGGAGAATGGGAAGCCAAGAGAGCATGTGACCTATTCCTGATCATATAGCATGTTCCATAACAGCTTGTTTCATTACCTAGGTCTCCAAATTTCACCTCAGTGTTCTTTATCTTAAATAATATTTTCCTGATGAGATAGTTCATTTTGCTCTTTTCCCCAGTGTTTTGCCTTAATATGCAAATCCTGTTTTATTTCCTGGGCATTCAAAGCTACAACAAAATTGCAGCACAGAAACCTAGGTTTTCACTTCTCACTCCCACCAAGCCACCTTGCATCCATATAGGAAAATGTTTCAACTAAAAAGTAACCAGGAACGGGTTCCTGTTTAAAATCATGTTTCTCCCATGAATAGAGAAAGTATTTGCATTCTTCAAAAAATGCTTCTTTAAAGCTCAAACATCTGGTAATAAATTGCTTATGTGATGATGTTCTCTCAGTGGTGTCATAGATTTTTTTTATGCTAAATATAATTAAACTAGTTTAAAAGTTGGTAGTGCTATTTAAATATCCTAGAAAAGCTATTTCAGTTTCCCTTTTAATAAATATGTCATTATAATTAGAAATCAGAAAATATAGTATGTAAAGGGGGTAGTATCTAAACAAGTCATAACTTTTCTTAAAACAAAGATACATACACATAGGTAATATTTTAGTTATAAGATAGAATAACATACTTATGTACTCTATACTTGAATAGATTTTGTTTTTAGTTCCCTAAGTCTTCTATACTCTTCCTCATGGGCTTACAACCCACTGGATAGCAAAGGCAACTTTGACCAACCAAATTAAAATATTTGCTTCTAGTATAATCATTCTCTCTTTTACTTTAAATATTTTGTCACCCCAAATTTCATCTACATATCAGTCTTGGCTTAAATCTTTTATATGACTCAATCTCTTAATTAAATTATAAATGGATTGTTTGGTTTTTTATTGTTTAATGTTAAATGTCCCCTGTGTATTTTGGTTACAAGTACTTTATCAGATATGTGTTTTACAAATATTCCTTTTTGAACTTTGTCTTTTCCTTCTCTTAACAGTGTCTTTCATATAGCAGAAATTTTTAATCATAATTAATTCCCTGTTAATTATGTCTTTCATGGGTATTGCTTTTGACATTGCATCACCAACCCAATGTCATGTGGGTGTTCTCCTATGTTTTCTTTAAGTTATTTTACAGTTTTACATTTTACATGTAATTCTGTGTTTCATTTTGAGTTAGATTTTGTTAAAGGCATAAGGTCTGTAGCTTGGTTCATTGTTTCCATATGGAACACTGATTATTCCAGAATCATTTATTAAAGAGCCTTTTCTTTCCCTCCTTTAAATTGTCTTTGTTCCTTGTCATAAATCAGTTGACTATATTTGTGTGTTTCTGTTTCTGGATTCTATTCTGTTTCATTGATCTATGTATGCATTATCTCACTAATGCTATGTAGTCTTGATTACTGTAGCTTCATAGTAAATCTACAAATTGAGTAGTGTGAACTCTCCAGCTTTTTTTCCCTTCAATATTGTGTTGGCTATTCTAGGTCTTTTATTTTCCACATAAATTTTAAAATCAGTTTGTCAATATCCACAAAATGGCCTGCTCAATTTTCATTGTGGTTGTGACAAATCTATAGATGAATTTTGAAAGAACTGACATCTTAAATATATTGATTATTATAATCCATGAACATGTAACATGTCTCCATTTATTTGCATCTTTGATTTCTTTAATCAGTGTTTTATGGTTTTTCACTTAAAGATCCTGTATGTATTTGTCTGATATTACTCAAATAAAGTTAATTGTTAAAGCTGTTCAGACACCGCATCTTTTCCATTGTGAATTGTACTACAATAAGCATTTGAGTGCAGGTGTCTTTTTGGTAAAATGACTTATTTTCCTTTGGGTAAATACTCAGTAGTGGAATTGCTGAATCAGAAGGTACGTCTACTTTTAGTTCTTTGAGATAAACTATAAATTTAGTGATTTTTCTGCCTGCTTCATCTATTAAAAGCTTAAAAAAGTCTTGAATTCTCTGACTTTAATAGTGAATTTGTCTATTTTTCTTTAACATCTATCAATTTTTGCATTCTGTTGTTAGTTGTATAAACGTGCAGGATTCTTATGTCTCCTTGAAGAATAGACTTCTTTTTATTATGTGGTGTCCTTTATCCCTCATGATTTTTCTTGTTTCAAATTCTACTTTGTCTGAAATTAATATATCTACTATGGATTTCTTTAGATAATTGTTAGCAGAGTATAGCTCCATTCCTTTATGTTTCACTTATCTGAGACTTTATATATAAAGTGGATTTCTCACAGACAATATGTAATTGGATCTTGTTCCCTGCTCCCCTCCGCTACTCTGACAATCTCTTTTAATTGACAGCAGTAGACTCTTATATTTATAGATAATATTGATTATATTGGGATTGATATCTACCATGTATACAATTATTTCCTATTCATGAAACTTTCCTTTGTTTCTTTAACCCTGTAATCACTTCTTAATCACAATGATTTCAAATTTCCTGTCTGATAATTCGAACATCTGTGCATATCATAATCTGGTTTTAATGTTTGTTTTGTCTCTTAAGACTATGATTATTTATTTTTATTTTTTGCCCTTGGTATGCTTTGTAAATTTTTGTTAAAAGGAAGATATAATGTGTCAGGTAACAGGATCTGAGGTAAATAGGACTCAGGTGTGAGAAATGACTTTAAACTGGCTAGGCAGTTTTTTCTTATTTTAATGTCTGCTGTTTTCATGAATACAAGAGGCTTCAAATTCCTCCAGTTTTCTTGCTTTTGCCTCTTCTCTTGCCTTTGGACTTTCTGGAATACTTCTCAAAGGTGACTCCCTGTGTTGCAACTCTTTCAGCTGTAATCCACTTACTGTAATGCAGCCCTGTTGCTGTGGCGGTAAGGTATGACAAGGATGAGGGGAAAATTCTTCAATGTTTTGATTCCATCTGCCTTTTAATGGATCTTTTCTTGCTGCCATAATTTTCCAGTGGTGTAGCTTTTTTCTCTCCTGCCTCTTTAAGTCCTCTTCCTGGTTACGATGGGTATTTCCAACTATTTACTTGAGACCCTATCTCTGTTGACTATGTATTTCTTTTCCTTACTCTGGTGAAAGAACTAATGACTAGAGGGGACTGCAGTGAGAGAAATTCCCTTCCACAAGTTGGGATAAGATCCCCAGAGACTGTACCCCAGGCCTTTTTGTCTCTCCACTTAGTACATATTCAAATTCCAAAAATTTGTCAACATTTCCCTTTAATTTAACAATTTATGACTCCAATAGCTTCTGATATACGTAAGGTAGTAAATGGCAGAACTAGCATTTGAATACAGTTCTTAATGTTTCCAAAGCCATTATTTTTATACATTATATTATTTTTTCTTATTAAATATTTAATAGAGCTACTTAAGCTTGTGCACAAGTTTGTCAGCCTTCAAAGTCTCTAATATCTTGAATTCAGAATAGAAACATTTACTAGCTTCTACACTTCAAGGACGGGGACTTTAAAAATATAATTACTTAAATACTTTCATGAAACAAAAAGGAAAAATAAGATTCAATTTTTATAAATATCTCTGAATATTTATTAGGTAGCAAGTTGTAATGGATATAATCATTTGTCAAAAAACAGGTTTTCACACGTAACCTAAACATCTGTACCCCCATATTATGCTGAAATAAAAAAGAAAACAGGTTTTCAATTCTGCTTCTCGTTTAATAATTGGTCAAGTTGTTAAAATTCCCTCAACCTTAGTTTTATACTCTGAAAAATGAGGATAACACCACCAACCTACCAGTGCTGGTAAAAATGTCAAATAATGTATAGGCCTAGAAATGTGCTGTAAATTGAAAAGAACTCTACGCATATCAAAGATTTTTGTTGTTGTTGTTGTTAGGAAGGATCACTTCTATTTTAGCAATTCAATTTGACACTTATAAATTTTGCTGGCATTTAAAAATGTTATCTCCATTTTTATTTTAGGAGTGTTTAGTTTCAGAATTGTGGGACTCACTAGAAAAAACTGGCAAAGCACTTATTCTATAACATGAAGAAAAAACTTAGTCACAACATGAATTAAATTTGACAAATTGAGATCATCTATATTTCAATGATGAATAATATTATAAAATGAAGCAAAAAGTCCATTTTAACCCATTTCTAATTTTCTGTGTTTCTCCCCTTTTTAAAGTTTTTACTTTTTACTTTTCATGAGAAATTGGAAATAACCCCAGTGATTTTAATAATTCTGAGAAAATGATAGAACAGATTTGGTATGGGAGGGAAGTTTCAACACGACTTCGACTTTGTAGGCAAACAACAAGTTGGAGTGCCAAACCAAGAGAATTTTATATTTTTAATTTAAGGCAGCTGAGACAATACAATAGTGCTCTAAAAGGAAAAAAACCATCAAGAATTAATATAGAAATGAAGAATTGCTTAATTTTGAAGGCATAGAGATCAAAGTACTTTTATTTCACAAGTTCAGTTTTCTTTTGATTTTTTAGTGCCTATTGTCATAGATAATGGCAACATCTTCATATAATGTAATTAAAAAGACAATGAGTATGTATCTTAACATATTGAATTCCTGTTCTATACCTAGTAGTGTATTAATCATTTTATAAGGTTTTTCCTTTACACCTCAGGAAATTCCAGATTTTATGGAAGAGAAAAATAAAGGACAGATCTATAATTTTTTTCAAGATCTGGTAGATATTGAATGGAAAAGCTTGGGTTCTAGTTCACATATTTCTGCCTGCAAAGCCTTTATTCTTTCTAATGAGTTTACTTGCTAAAGATTTTACAATCAATTAGAGAAGAAATGTTAAACCAAAATTATTCTATTTATGGAAATATTAATGTAACATAAGGTACTGAAGAGGTTTCATTGCTGATTTATAAGAATAGAAAAAATTAAGTTGAAAGTTTTAGGAAAAATATTTTCATAAAGGAGATAATATTGAAAATACATTTTGGAAATATATTTTAACACAGGAATACATGGAAAGATAGGAAATGCAGATAGTGTAAATAACTGAATTCCATCACATTTTCAGATAAGGAGCATGAATTGTCAATGACATTTAACTCAATAGTTATATAAAAGAGAGGGGAAAAGAGATACTCCATTGACACAAGGATGGTACACCAAATATCTGTATTAAGTTTTCCAGATACACTCTCTTCTCTTTTTATATTGCTGTCTATTTTAGTGTCCTCTGCCTTCCAGCTAGATCTAAGTACATGACTTTACATGACTGTCTTTCTGGATATTGTTACCGATATCTTCTACTTACCCCTTTAGGCACAGTAATGGTAAATCACTTGTTACTATATTATCTTTGCAGTTCTCCAACACTCGTTTGTGTAATTGACCACCTTTTAAATAAACCTTCCTCAAATAATCCAATTTCAACAGTGCCATCTGTTTCCTGTTGGAATCCTTCCTGATACAGATGGTTTCATGGAAAAGACATCCAAAAGATGAAAGTACAAGGTTTAATGATTTGGGGTAGAGAGAGGAAAGCCCATGTATAAAATCATACCAGGAGCCAAAATAAACGTGACATATGAAAGCACACTGAAAACTAAAAGTACTGTGCAATCAATGAATAATGAAGACGATCATGACAACAGTGACGGCAAAGACTATCTTGAGTTATGAGAGGCTGAGATCAGGGAGTGGTGACACTAAAATCAAGTTTGGAACCATGAAAGGAGCAGGAATTAAGTGAGCAGTGTTGGCAAAGTGAAGACTCTAGGTTACCAATATGGAAAGGTGGCAGAGAACTAAGGGTGGATGTCAGTTAATGACATGATACAAAGGGAACATTCCTGGAGAGAAGGTCAATATTTCACACTGGCTTTTCATAAATACAGGCTGTTCCTGGGCTTTGTGATAATTCACACCTGCCATATTAGTCATGTACCTATTTTATGGCACACAGAAGTGATGGTAAAAGCTGAATGGTAGGGGATAAATGTGACACTGTGGTGATCATGGGGTTATAGTGGTGGCACAGTTCATAGTGATGGTGAAAAAAGCGGTAGTGTCGGGAACGATATGTCACCAGGACTGTACTGGAAGTTTAGTGAGGCAGAATTAGGAGAGGTGTTTAGATGGGTGATGTGACACCAGGTCACAGAATCAAAGAAAGTGCTTGAGTCATTTCTATTTCTCTGTAATTATAGAATGATAGCAGTACAGATTGAGCATTCAGTTGAGAATGAGCACAGTGTCACTGAACTAAGATTACAACTATCACTGAAGTGAGTAAGTGAATTCGATAAAATTTCCAACTCCCCATCATTTTATCTGGGTCTGTAATTTCCTGTCTTTTCACTCAATAGTGATAAGACACATCACACACTGCATTAATGCTACTGAATGTGCTCACTTTCTTTTTGCTGGTTCAGTAGAAACTAAGCCCTCTTTGGAAGCATTCTTTTTTGAACTAAATTCAAAATCTTATACAAGAATACCCAGAGTTATAAATAGGTTTTATCTGTATAATTTTAATGGATTAATAGTTAAGAGATTAAAACAATATTCTCCAATAAAGATAAATAAAATCTGAATTGACTGGGTACCTATAATATGCCTTGGCTTGTGCTATGTGTACTACTTGTACTATTTTAATTATTATAATATTTTAACATTTAATATTCGTCAGTGAGGCAATCATTCAAGTTGGATGATGCTCATATTATAATGGTCATTAAATAATTTGACTATTAATTTAGTACATAAAAGCCCTTGAAAATAGATATCATCTAATTTTACTAAAGAGTGAAGTAAAATTTGAAAGTACATCCTAGTCATACAGAAAGAAATCAATAACTGAAGTAATCATCAAACCTCTAGACCAGCTCACAAAAGTTGCTGTACCCCATAGTATGGCTAAAATGCTTTCTTAAGTTTACAAACATTTATTAAGCATCTATTCTTTCCCAGATACAATACTAGATAGGATAAAGATAAGTAGAAGATGCACCTTTGAACTTAGAAAATATGAAATTATTAAAACTAAAATATATAGCATGTTCTGCAATAGAATGGAGTGAATAGGCTTTAGAGACTAGTCTTAAAATGCTACTCATCCTTCTGGATTGTATTGCTTTTAAACCTCAGGCAGGTTTTCATAATGAAAGAAAAGGACTAGAAAAATAATGTGTATTAATTGTGGCAAATACTTTAACTCCCATATATGATACTGTGATTTGATAAAGGCCAATCTCACTGGGGTTAGGTGATATCTCAT
>CAUYSK010049652.1:0-39340 GCA_963575035.1 Avahi laniger | reverse complement strand
AATGTTTATGGCAGCACAATTCACTATTGCGAGGATGTGGAAACAACTCAAGTGCCCATCAATTCATGAATGGATTATTCAAATTTGATGTATGTATACAAACAGAATATTACTCAATCATAAGAAATGACAGTGATCTAGCACCTCTTATACTTTCCTGGATTAAACTTAAGCCCATTATCCAAAGTGAGGTACCACAAGATCGGAAGAATGGGCTCCACTTGTACTCGCCATCGAATTGGTACTAATTGATGAACACTAGGGTGCTCACATGGCAGAAATACTCTCCAGGGATTAGGGGGATGGGGGATAAACCCACAACTAAAGGACATGGGAAGCATTTTAGGGGGGAAGGGCATGCCTCTAACCCTTGCCGAGTGAGGCGAAGACATACAGTGTAACCTAAATGTTTGTACCCTCATAATACCCTGAAATAAAAAAAGAAAAGAAACATTTATGGAACACCTCTTTGTCTCTGGTGCACATCTATTTTAGGCTACCTTGGGTCCTAGTCCAAATATCACCTCTGTGTCAAGTTTTCTTCAAAGTTCCCAGGCAAAATAAATTTTCAAAAACAACTTATAAGTAAATGTATTTATTTACTCACTTATATTTTATCTTGCCTTGTGCCAAAACAAAAATTCAGATTGATGTTACATATTATATTAATACAATCAGATGATTTTATGGCTGGAAGGAGTTTTATTACAACACTAATGTTAATGTAATAAAATTCACTATTTATCCATCTGTCTCTCCAAGTGGATCACAAACTTCATGAGGGAAGATTGTGTCTTATTCACCATTGGAGCCCAACACATGTAGATGCTTGGAAAATGAATACAGTCACACATAAATGAGCAAACACCAGGTGAATGTTATCCTTCAAAGCAGTACTTTGGAAAGAGTGCATTTTTCGATAATTCTGACACTGCATAAAATTCCTTTCAAATTTGAAATTATCTTCAGAACAAGTTTCAAAAGCACACAAGATCTTTTTGATAAAGGCCAGTCTCACTGGAGATAAGTGATATCTCATTGTGGTTTTGATTTGCATTTCCCTGATGATTAGAGATGTTGAGCATTTTTTCATATGTTTTTTGGCCATTATTCTGTCTTCTTTTGAAAAGTTTCCCTTCATCTCCTTTGCCCACTTTTTGATAGGCCCAGAGTATGAGGAAACACAATGTCTTGGAGTCAGAAAATCTAGGTTTGATCTCTGACCTGCCACCAATAAGTTGTGGCAGGTCGCACACTGTCTGTGGGCTGCACTTTCTTCTCTGCAAAATGTGAGCAATAAACTAGAAGACCACTGAGGACCCATATAACTCTATAACATTTCTACAGTTCTCACCAGTTCATTCAATCCATATACATTTACGGAATTTTCATCTTGTGGCAGGGGCTGGGGAAGTAACAGATGATAGGGTATATATAGCCTTGACTACACAAGAGTCCAATGGGGTAGAACAGCTGAATCAGTTAGAGCCCGTTCTGCAGCATGGGTGTCCCTGCCAAATATTAACATTTCCCCCAGCTCCTCTCTTTCTCCTTACCTTCCTGCTACACCCATGTGCACTCCATCCATGCACACATACACACACACTCAAGTGGTCTCCCCACCATGAGAAGACAACTATTAATCCAAGCCAGTGAATCAACATCCACCATATTCTAACTTCATGTGGCTAATATGTATCTATTTAAGGGGCTGAATTCTTTGGTATGACCTAGTTTTTAAAAATGTCAATGGATGGCTGAAAACTTTCTATTATGACTAGAGAAAAGAAAGCAATTTTAAAATTAAGGGCAGCTATATATGAAACAATAAAGACATTTCAGTTGTAACCAAGTCTAGAAGAACATAACCACCTTACACTAACACGTAACTTCCATTAGTTGCTTATGTAGTCTGAAATGCAGCCATAAGATATTTATTGCTTTGGTGTAAAGCATTAATCCCTGTTAAAAAGTAGATCTTTGTGGTACAGATTATATGATATGCCTTTTCCAATCATTAAATGCTTAGTGTGAATTAACTTATATCTGATTCTATTTTATAGCAAATTTAGAGCAAAGTGCAGCTGAAATTGTTCAAATCCCTCTGCTTTAAGTGGGAGCTGTGGGAGCTGATGCTGGAAGAGGTTCTGGGAAAGGGCTGTACTCGGGTCTAGGCTAGGCTGAGGGCCATGGAGAGTGAAACCCAAAAAAAACTGGTGTTTAAAGGCAAAGTCATACTCAAGACTCAAGAATACAGCCCTAAGGAAGCATTCATCCAGAAAAACAGAAACTGTGAGACCAGGCAAAGGTTCGGTAACAAGAAACCCTAACAAAATAAGCAAGTTTGGAAAGGAGGTTGGCTGTGGTTTCCTAGGAATTTCCTAGGATACTGGAATATAAAGTCATAGGAAAGTGTTATAGAAAGCTATAGGAAGGGTCAAATTGAGAAAGAAACGCAGTATAGGATGAATAAATTAAAATCAGAAGAGGGAGGAGAAATTGGTCCAAAATGTATGGGAATGTCTCAAAGATGAGTTAGAAAATCTTTTAATGGCCTTTGAGCTCTTCTGAAAGAGCTATTATAAAAGGAAGAAATATGTCAGCAAAGTCTTACATGCACGGTCACCTGATTTGGTGCCAAAATCGTATCACCTCCCATTGAGACGGTATGAGGAACACCAAACGTCTCCATTTTCCTTTGGTCTCATTTCTTAACCAGTGCTAGATCTCTATGTCCTCAGGGGAAACAGTCAGGATGGGGACATGGATCTTAGAGACTATGGGAGCAACTCAGTTGGTAAAATGGCGTTTTCTTACCACAAGTTTATCCCCAAATATCTGAGAAGCTGCGGAGTCAAACCCTCCCCAGTGCTGGACTCTTGCTTTCTCCTAGATCACCCCCTTTTTGCACTAGCATCACTCTCATGAGATGTAACTGCCAGCACTGTTTTGTCCATTTTCATCATTTAAAAAAAAATGCCATGAGGGTAGGAATCTTTCTGTCTGATCAAGTGAGTCCCTAGTGCCTATCAGAATCTGGTCCTTAGGACACATTTATTGAATAAGCTAATGAAAGGTTGAACACTCTAGCTCATTTTACAGATCAACCACCCAGACTTGATCGACAATAAATAATGGCCGAAATCTCTCCAAACGTAGGTCTCATCTGATGCCACTTTGCCAAGATTAAGTACAAGTTCAAGACAAATGTATTTACTGCATAAAAGCTCTTTGGGGCTGGGGGCTGGAAACACACATCTGTTTGAGGGATCCTTCACTGTGAACAAGGTTTTCTTTGATAGAGGATAATTTTTTTTGTTTTTCTGCCCCTCATAAGCTCACTGCTTCTAGAATCACTTTCTGTTTACACTTCTTTCTATCTTAAAATGCATCTTAAAATTTCTAATGGTAGAAAAGATAAGGAAACAGAGGTCTGAAAAGACTATGAGAAAGCAGTTTTGCTTGAATTTTACCTGCTCAGATGGCAACAGACACTTCAGATTTAACTCTACTTGAAAATTTAAGCTCATTAGTATTCCTTAAAGCCAGAGACCCCAAAGGAGCTGATGAAACACAGGACTGGAAAAAAATGGGTTAAAGAGGAGAAAGAACGTATGCACTTTTTTCTTCTAAAGGATGTCCCTTGAGGACAGACATAGGTGTCTTCCAACATAAGTTAGAAAGATTTAAATTAAAATGTTTTTAAAATTGTTTTAAAGTTTTGGGGTGTACAGTGTTAAGTCCTCAGCCACCTTGGAAATCCCACCATTCAGAATAATATATTCCCAGCGTTGCAGGTAGTGACTGATCCACCCAATTTTAATGGCTCTCCCCTTCCTTTCTCATGAATACTGACATAAGCCACACCAGAGAGGACTGCAGAAAGGAATTAAATAGAACTTTATGGAAATGGTGTAGCCCTAGTGAGTTAGAACCAGAATTCCCGGTGTTTTAATTCTGTATTCATCCAGAGGCAAAGGCATGAGCAGGTTCGCAGGTATTATGCGACAGGAGCAGGTGTAGACAGCAGTTTCTGTCTACAATGCCATAGACTATCTATGCAAGAATGATTCCTCCAGTGCTTTAGTTTTCCCCCAGAAGACCTATCCTTCTGGATACAGCATCTTTTCTGATGCTCACCAGAGGATTGAAGAGTCATCAAGGTCCCCACATTAGAGTGAACATCTATAGAGGGAAGACAATGGGTGTAGTTCTAGTTCTGGCTCATCCACGGTGGTATTTATAGTTTTCCCAGTTCCCAAATACATAGGGATGTGAAGGATGGACATCCTTCGCAGATAGCAGAGTTCCTTACCTGTGAAATAAGAGCTATTATTAGGAAAAGACAGGAAGAAACTCATGAAACTGTCCACTCCCCATCCTCCACCAAGATTATAAATAAAAAACAATACTATTTCCTGAGCAGAATGGCAGATTAGTGCCACTCTCAAAGACACAAAGTTTGCAATGGTGGTGGACCTCATCATATCCCCCACTTAATTCCACAGTCTGGCCACTCAAATAAATAGACGGATTATGGTGGAAGAGGGTAAACTGCCATGAATTTAATCAAGAAGTAGCCTAACTGTGGCTTCTGTGCTAGAAATGTTATCCTTTCTAGAACAGATCAACACAGCATCTTACATGTGACATGGTGTTTGATCCAGTAATTTCATTCTTTTCAATACCTCATCAGGAAAGAGGACGGAGAGCAATTCACACCCATCCAGGATGGACAGCAATGGACACGCAGTCTTGTACCACAGCTGTTAACACTCCTGTTTTCTTTTTAATATTGTCTGAAGAAAACTTTACTGTCCACACATTCCACAGAGCAGCACACTGGCCTGCCATATTGATGACATCACGTTAATTGAATGGAATAGACAGAAAGCGACAGGTTCTCTAGCTGTCCTAAAAAGACACATGCAATCCAGAGAGTGGGAGATAAACCCTGAAAAGATCCAGGGACTTACCACATTGATGAAGCTTTGGGGGTCCAGTGGTCTGGGGAATTCCAGGATATTTTCTCCTCCAAGATAAAGAACAAGTACTATATCTTGCACCTCCAACCACTGAGAAAGAAGTACCACTCTTGTCAGGCCTCTTTGGATTTTCGGGTAGCATACACCAAACTTGACAATATTCCTCCAACTCATTGATGTGTAGATTCAGAGATCCAACAGTTTTGAATGGAGCCCACAGCAAGACAGAGCATTTTAAAAAGCATCACGCCAACAGGGACCAGATGTTTATAGACTGCCCCTAAACAGATAAGGGTCTAAGTTTTTATATGAGTCCTCACCAGATGTCTCAAGGGCTGTAAAAGGAACAGGACTTCTCCTGCTGGGTGCGGTCCTTTCCACAGTGGCTGCCTTGCTGTCCCTTGTGAAGCACCTAGGCATCTGCCGCCGAAGGCCTGGCCAGAATCAAAGACTCCTTTGCAAGACGCTGGCAGCTTGTCCACATCGCTTTCCTCAGACTGGTTCATTGACCCCTTTTTCTCTTGATGTTAGATGTTACTTTGTTTAAGGTGGAAATTTTAATATTTATATATTGATTAAGTAGATTACTATGTATGGTCTGCAATATCGACTGACTTGTGCAGTGGCTTGAGCCCATGTGCTAGTGGCACTGACCACTGAGTGAACAGGTAGCTCGAAGGAGAATCACCTCCTTGGGAACTCCAGGTAGCTCATGGCTTTAGTGACTGAAATCCCGTCAATAAAAGTCTGATGCTGTGGGGAGACACATATGCACGTGGTTATCTCTGACCTGGCCCCGCTCACGACACAGCGCAAGGAAGGGAGATGCATCTTATCATTTCCTTTTAAAATTATATGCCTGAAAAAGAAACTCTTTCACCAGAGAAAATGAATATATCAATATAACTGTGATTGCTGCCAAAGAAAAAATGAGCCAAAAAATACCCCGTTTTCAGAGATTTAGCCATCAAAGACAATGAGGTGAATGCAGAGTGTGCACTGACAGGTTTTTTGTTCAATCAATCTGAAAAAAACAAACACACACACACAAAAAAAAAGCAGAAGATCAGATATGGGGAGCCTATTTATGTCAGATGGAAATGGCGGCTCCTCTTGTGGTCCCAGAGGGAATCCTGGCAAAGGCCAGGTGCTTTGAGTCCCCCCCTTGGTGCCAAGCGTCTGTGGGCTCTCTGTAAACAGTGAGCTCCTCCACCAGAAGGCCTAGCAGTTATCTACAATTTGTTAATTTCTCTTTCCTCAAAATCTCTCAGTTTCCTTATCTCTAAAATAAACCATTCTGGCTATTTTCTATTTAGAAAGTGAGAGGAAGGAGGATGGCTTATCTTTGTTTATTTGAAGATTTACACGCTGTGTGCTGGCGGAAGGACCCGAGGCCAGCTCACAGTTTTAATACATAGCACAAAGGCACACCAGGACGTTTAAACAGGGAGCAAAAAGGAATCCACAGGAAGGGAGAAGAAATGGTTGGTGCTAGAAGGTGCCACGACAGAACAAATCCCTACAACGTGGGCAATGATTATGGTTCTAACTTTTCTAGCTGTTAAAAGAAAAAAGAGAAACATATCTTGATTGCCTGGCTTTGATTTCATAACACTCTAAAGCTCATAGTTTCTCTTCAGAATTGCAATTGTCCTTGAAACAACAGAGTTCCCTCTGCAAACAATGTTTCCCTCTGTCAAAGCCACCTGAATCTGGAAGAGTCCAAGATCTTCGGAATCGTCTGCAGTGAGAGCCAAGGAGAGGATGGCAGTGGCTATTGCCACCCTCCCTTTGCTGACCTGGAACAGCCTGGCCACCCAGTGACAGGGGAAGAGAAAGCCAGCCCTTCAGTATGTGGCCATTGGAAAAGACACTGTCTCTAGGCAGAGGACTGTGGCCCGGCTCACCAAAATGAAGAAAAGAGAATGGCTGGCAGAGGTATGCTAGAGGAGAAATTCCAAACCATGGGCTATTTTTCCAACTCTGTATTTTTCCAACTCTGCTCACAAAGTTCCTGACAACCAAGCATGTCATCGAAACACACTTTCGCATTCATTGACTTAGTAATAAAAGCATTAAATGCCTCTTGGAATGGCTGCCTAGCCTATGATCATTTTCACTTCTGTGGGAGCAGCCCTTTCGTAGCCATGAGACCTCCAATAGCTTCTTCTGTGCTCTGTAAACTGAAACACACAGGCTGGTTAATCACACTTTTTTTCTTGTGAATTGAAAACTTGAAATGGAGAATCATAATGTTGGAAGTTGTACTAATGGCCACATCTTGAGGGTTAAAAGGTTTATAAACTCTTGCTTCTGAAAACCTTAGTTCTCCCCCACCCCCCAGGATCATTCCTTCCTTCCTGGATCCAGGTTGATCATCTTTTTTTTTTGGATTTTGGAGGCCACACCAGAGTCTTTCAGATTTTTCTCTCCTTTTTCCCGCTTTTCCTTTAGTTGGCCAGAATTTGTTTCTATTGTATAAATAATAATATACATATGAATCCTTGCATAAGATACTTACAAGAGACATTCTTGCATAAGCTTCTCGCAAAGAGGTACAAGAGAAAACATCAGCCAATGATTGTGAGTGAGAAATACAGTTGTACACAGTAAAATTAGAAGGCACAGTACAAAAATGGAGGGTGGGTGGAGTATGAAATTAGCCAGTGTCAAAACAGCTCCAAATTGAAACAGGTGCTGCCACAGGTGGAGCTATCCAGACGCAGGTGTGGAGAAAGAGTTTGGGTGTGAGATGTTTATTAGGGATCAGCACTGGGAACAGAATGGGGACAAAACAGGACTGTAAAGAGAGAAATTGAACTGTGATATCCATCCAAGAAATCCTGGAGCAAGAATACTGAGGGACCTAGAAGAAATAGACACCTGGAGGCTGTCTTCTGGCTACTCCACCCACGGGTGTCCTCCCTTGAAGGGAGATACAGGTAGCACACCTCTGTGTCTATCGGAGTCCACCTTTAGTGCCATGTGGGTCCCTGTCTCCATAAACATTCAGGAAACTTCTTCCAGTTTCCAGTGGACTTCTCATCCTCAGAGGTAACTTAGAAGAAGTAGGCCAGTTAGTGGGAAGAACTACTCACCCTCCACTGAAGTTGATCTCAGGGCTGAAGTTGATATTCATCATCTCCCTCTTCCACTATCCATTCTAGATTATCCTCACCATCAACTCCCATTCTGCTGGCTTCAGCGGCAAACCAGAAGCCATGCACCAGACCCTCATCCCAGACACGTGTCCTTCTCAGGCTGGAGTTGCTTCTGTTCATTTACAATCATGATTGTGAAAGAGAGTACTGAGAGGCACCCAGGTGGGTCACCCGAGTTCTGTACCTATCCATTCCCAGTGTGTAACAGCAGCCCCACCTCCTCCCAATGGTCAGAGCCAAAATCCCGTGCCCACAAATGGCATCTCTTCTTGCCAGCCCTCGACACAAGGACCTCTCACCCTGCAGACTCCAGAGTTGCTGGCACAGAAAGCACAAAGTCATCCAGTGGATTTCTGGGAGTGACCGCAAGTGGAACCTGCTTTCGTCCCTTGGTTCCCAGACCCCAGTACCCATCTGATGTGGGGAAACAGCATCATATAAAGGTCTTCTATTCGATGCCTACACTGTGTCATGGAAAATGGCACCCCATGCCCACAGCACATTGCCTCTGAGCTGCACGCCAGCAGCGCCTTCGTAAGGCTATCCCAACACTCTGTCAGGCCAATGTGTGATGTAACCAGTAGGTCACATGGTCCCGGGCCCACTCCCACATCACCTTTGTTGTAAAGTGAATCCCCTGGTCTGACACAGTGTTATATACAATACTGTATATAATACACTTCATAAGCCCTTGGACGGCCAAGCTGACTGCAGCCCTGCACGAAGAAAAGGCAAACTCATATTCAGAATGTATGTCCATTCCTATAAGAATGAATTGCTGAGCTTTCCAGGAAGAAAGGAGCTCGACATAGTTAACTTGCTACCAAGTGGCCGGTTGATTTCCTGGGGGAATTGTGCATTATCAGCTTAGCCTTGGATTTTTGTTGCCAGTAAGTTGGACATTCAATAATGGCCAGATCAGCCTTGTCAAACAGGGGTGCATGCTGTTGGGTCTTACATAGCTCCTCTATCTGTCACCATAGCCACTTCATCTATGTGCCCACTGTGCCTGCACTGCAGTGGCCAAGGTCAATTGGCAGTGTGACTTTGTCTACTTGGTTGTTTAACAAATTTTCCCAGAAGGGTGTCCTCTGGTAAACACTGACATGTGAGATGCCGACTGCTATATGCCATCCACGTGCCTCTACCACAGATCTCCTTGTCCCTGGTCTTCCAATCTTCTTCCCTCCAGGCCATTCCTCACTTCTCATGAGTCCATATATATCCTAACCTTAAGCCATTTCTCTTTTCACATAAAGGGGATGACAAGGTGTGTGTCTCGAAGCTCTACCTACTAGAAGAATTTTCCCTCCCAGTTGTCTCCCAAGCTTTCTCTGAGTGATGTTATAGAGCCACTTTTGTAAACCAAGAGTGGACTTTTCCCCTTCCTTCAGCTGGTTAAATAAGATGCCCCCAAGAGCCACTGGCATGAGCTAAGGGACAGGTGCTGCTACAACAGTGGCGGGTGCTATGGGGACCTGGGACCCGTGGTCCTGCTCACGTTTGATCCTAGACGGACCACTTTCATCTTACAATATATTGCTGCTGGACCCACCCACCACAATATATTATAAATGTAACTTGATTGTGACTTCATGGGCCTGGTAGGATCTATTTCACGATGAGCCATTCCAGCCACATGATAGTTTGGTGTCCACGGTCAGGGTCAATTATCAGTCTATCGGTCTCTACCAGGATCCAGTGGCATGCCAGGAGTTGTTCCTCAAAAAGACATATGATTCTCTGCTGTAGATGGCATAGCCATGCTCCAGAACTCCAGGGGCTTGCATTGTGATCTGCTTCCGAGGCTTGTCGCAAAGTCCACATGGCATCCTCTTCCACCCCTGATGCCTCTGTGGCCCCGTCATCAGGGCTGCTTGATCACAGCCTGCACCTGTTGCAGAGCTCCTTCCTGCCTGGGCTCTGCACTCTAAGCTGTCAGCCTTTGCATCCCCAGTGTGGTATGGATTGTGCTGCCTTTAAAACACAGAGACCGACCAAACATTCTGTTCACTGCTTCTTGATAAGAGAGGCAGGATTTAATTATTTGTTTTTTGATTCAGAGAGGATATCTCAATGTGCTTGTGAACTTCGGGCACCTAAAAACATAACAGATGTGACCATCCCCTGACCCTTCAGACGATTTCTCTCCCACTGGCCAGGGTGCACGTATCTTACTTACCAAGGCCCCCAGCATGCTAGCCACCTCTTGCTCATCTAGACTGATCAACGTAGTTTTCTTCACACAATAGGTGTCCAGATGAGCAAGACCTATATTGCAGAGGGCAGGAGAGTGAATAGTCATGGTGCAAACTGTAAAAATACACATATTAAATACATACACATATATATGTATGTATATATATAGTCATCCACTCCATTAGATTTGAAACTGTTTCTGATCCTCTTTTATAATTGTACAAAAACAAACGTATTGGCCAATAGCCACAGACAAAGTGCCCGAGGCTGTATTAACCTGCTCCAGCAAAGAGACCACATTCAGAATGGCAGCTTGGACTAGGGCTGCTACTTGGCTGAGTTTGCAGGATTCAGCAAGTTTCTGCAGGGCCAGACTGACGAATTGAACAGAGATGCATCCTTCACACCCTTAAAGTTGATGCTAACCTCCTCCATCCTCCCCCACCCCAAGAAGACGATATTGCTTTTTATTTACTTTCTTAGCCAGGGATAGTAGTTTCAAAGATCTCCACTTGGTTTTTGCCACTAATAAAGCACTTAGTATAGATCCAGTAAGGCCTCATCTAACCCGTAGAGAGCTCCAGAGCCAGTGGTGCCCGTTAGAACAGTCCCATTTTGGGCCATTTACACCCCCAGGTCATTTAGGCCCCAGATGCAGGCCGCCCTGGGAAAACACAATCTCAGACAAGGCAAGTCAAAGCAGCTGACCAGACCCCTGAAGGCGCTGATCACTGGAGGCTGACTGCTAACCACACTCCCCACAGCCAGAACAACAAAAATCCTTGCTGAAAGTGGAGTCTGGGCAAAGTCGTGCCTGGCCTGCCACATGTGCTATGAGCCAAGCTGCTTTAAAATCCCTGTGTCACTTGTAATCTATATGAGGGGCCCTGTCTGGGCTGGGTGGTATGGTGGAAGGGCCACTTGTAAATTTCATCCCAACAACTGCTAAAACTTTTTTGATCAGTAGCAGAAGGTGCAGTGTCCATTCATTGAGCACTGTTCAAGGAACCATGAGCCAGGCACTGTTCTGAGCTTTGTGCATGAGTTATTTCATTTGACTCTCCCAACACCCGATGGAGCGAGTTCCCTCACTATCTCCAAGTCACACACGAGGAAGTGAGGCTTACAAAGGGGAAGTAACTTGCCCAATTTCATGCAGCTACTAAAGGTAGAGCCAGAACATCTTTTCTCTTACGACTTTTGTAGCATAGTAGAAAATAATTACATTTTGCTGCAAAGCCCAAAAATAAATACGCAAGTGCATAGTGATGTAGAAAATAACTATGTTGCTTTATATTTGCTTTTTGCTGATTGATAATGTGAAGAACTAGTTCTGCTTTATCATTTTTATTATTTTCATTATCAGTTAATTATTCTTCATATTTTCTAATGTTTAAGAATGGCCCTGAATCTTTTCTTATTATCATTATCCAGTTAGAAACTATGCCCCAGTTTCCACCCTTCAATAAATCCTGGAGTGGTGTCTGCTGAGTACGTGTATGCGTAAGGGAATGATAAGACAGTGTCTTATTCTAAAAATACATTGAAGCCGGAGAAATAGGCTGTGCATTAATTTTTTTCTCCTGAAGCAGCTCAAGATGGCATCTCTCCCAGCTCGTTAATTCTCGAAACATCCCCATGAAGATGGCTACCAAGGAGCTCTCCTATGTTTCAGAATAAAGGGGAAGTAAGGGGATAGAAAAAAAAGAAATCAAAACACCAGGAAGAGCTTATCTTATTACAAATGAAGTGTCTGCCTGTGTGAGAGCCAAAACCAGGTCTTAATTCAAAGCTGTAGTCAGGAAATAATTCCTCTCTTTTGGTGGACAAGTGGGAAAGAAAAGGCGTGGAAAAAGGAGAACTTGTTTTTAATCTAGAGAAGCTGTGGTACATGAGTATTAATTATATTAATATCTGTACTTTCCTGTATTTTTTCAAGCTTTTAATACAGAAAAAAAATTGGAGAAATATGAAATAAAGAGAGAGAGAGAGGGAGGGAAGAGAAAGGGAGAAAGGAAGGCAGGAAAGATTATTTTTTCTGCACACAGATATCTCTTTTTCCTGAAAAGAAGAAACAATTTTCTGAATCAATTTATAAAAATAACCACCCCTAGCTTTTCTTCCTCTGCTACCTTCCCAATGTGAAATAAAACATGAAAAGCAATACCCCCCAAAGCAGATTAATAAACTTTAAGGAAAACCTTGCCCTGCTCCTCTTGTTCTTTGAGTAGTTCCTTCTTAATAAGCACACTAAACCAACTGGCAGCAAAGCAGCAAGGAGTACTGTGCATTTGGGGAATGCGCCAACATCCACAAGCAAAGGCAGTGACATATGATGGGGAGGATGGCCTTTGGCCCCAAAGTAACCTGTGTCAACCTGCGGCTGTATCATTTGCTAGGGGTGTGTCTTGGACAAGTCATTTAACCTCTCAGTCTTTTACTTTTCTTATTGCATCATGAGAATAAGAAATCCCAGCTCCCAGAATTTTCTTAGGACCAAATGAGACGATTTACACATAGTATCTGACATAAAGTAACAAACATTAGTAAATCCTCCTGCCTACTCGTTCCTTTATTAATAAACGGGCTCACTAAGGAGGCCTTTTCTGCATGAGAAGCTGAGCGTCTCAGGTCATTCTCAGGTGCAGCACCTTCCACGTGAGTGCTTCTCTGCAAATGAGCCAGGATGGTTTGTCTCAATGGTTAGACCCATTGACCATGTCCAGGAAAAACCAGGCATCTCTCCTCAAGGGTGGTGTTGGGAGAAGCAAGGTACACATTGTGGTCTGACTACCTAGCAAGCCCCTGATTTGCTTGTTTCTGGACCTGTTTGTGTTCTCTGATCTGATGGTCTCTGAAGCAGCTCTAGTGAGGCATCCATGCCTTTCAGACTCCTGGGGTTTGGGAGGCTATTACAGGTCAAGAAAAGGGGATGGAAGGTGCATAGACCCGGAGAGGGCATATTCATACACTCAGAATGAAAAGGAAAGGAAACACTCTGGGAGTGTGACTAGAGGCTGCTTTCCCAGGTTTAACGCAACACAGAGTGAACTTTCCTTCTGACAGCACTGTGCATACTCCTACAGGACCAAGGTTTGCCAGATATTGGAGAGACTGAAACCCAATATCTGCAGGGAGGGTAGGAAGACAAATCTTATGTATGGTTGGAAAGCTCAGAAATACTCTTGGAGAAAAAGATAAAAGCTTCGTTAAACATTTTGCCTTGTGAGAACCTCTTGGTTATGAATGTCCTCTGCTCTCCACGGAAAGGAGAAAAGTCGCCCTACCTGAAGCAGATGCCACTCAGATGGCTCTAGTCAGTCCTCACTGCACAGTGAGGTGAGCACAAGTGGCTCAAACTCGTCCAATATGACCCCAATCCTATCATTTCTTCAAGGCCAGCAAGATCATGTCTCTATTGCTTTGACTCTCTCTGACCTCTGCAAATGCCCAGTACTGCCTCTCTTAAGAATTGGTCTGATTAGGGAAGATCCACCTAGGAAAATCTCATTTTTTGTTAACTCAGAATCACCTGACTAGCAACCTAATCACAGAGCAACACCCCATTCTATCCACTAGTTCCACCCACACTCAAGGAGAGGGGACTATACAGGGTGAGTGGGAGTGGGATTTGGGGAGAGGATAGGAAAACTCTGCCACCATAGTCCACCCTCTGACCCAAACTTTTATGTTTCTCCAAAATACAAAATACATTCACCTCCTACTAAAGTTCCCAAGAGTCTCATCCCATTATCTCATCAGCTCAAAGTCCAAAATCTAGGTTTGCTTTTCCACGGCTGTGATCTGAACGCTTGTGACCTCCCCACATTCGCATGTTGAAAACCTAATCACCAATGAGATGGTATTATGAAATGAACCATTTGTGGGGTGATTAGTTCATAAGGATGTAGCCCTCATGAATGGGATTAGTGCTCTTATAAAACAGGCCCCAGAGACCTCCCTCACCCTTTCCGCTATGCAGGGTTATAGCAAGAAGGCGTCACCTATGAACTAGAAAGCAAACCCTCACCAGATACTAAATCTGCCAGTGCTTTGGTTGTGGACTTCTCAGCTCCAGAACAGCGAGAAATAAATTTCTGTTGTTTATAATCCACCCCAGTTTATGATATTTTGTGATGGGAACCTGAACGGACTAACAGGGTCCCTTATGACTTTTCAAAAAATGAAAGTAACAATTCTGGCCACCTTCCAGTTAAATAAAAGTAGATTTATTATTTTTAAATAAGAAAATACTTGTTACACGGGAATCCCATACCTGTCCTCAAAGATCGCTCCTGGGTTGCAGACCAGCAGTGTTATGCTGCGCCTGGACCATCATTAGAAGCTTAGAATTCCCCAGAGCATTGAAAAAAAAGAAAGAAAGAAAGAAGAGAGAGAGAGACCTGAGAAGCTGAGTCACACACACATTCAGTCTCTGGCCCCGTGATTCCAGCAGCTGCTTTGGATCAGTTTCATAATCTGTGGAACCAAAAGGGTGTCATTATAAATGGTCTCTGGTCCCTTATTCACTGATTAGCCTAAGCTTGTGACACAGGAGTCCCTTCAATTCCTGGTTTGCAAGAAGAGGGTGCCAGGAAGGTCAGCAGCCAGGCAACCGGCTACCCTTAAGGCAGCAAGGAGAGCCTGGGATTGGCTGTTGCCATTTGCAGCCGGTTCAAATTCAATGTAGTTCTAGGAGAGAATGAGGAGTTAATGGGAAAACACCGTCCTGCTCTTTTATCGTTTGCAATGTCTCTTACATCTCTCCAGACCAGCAGTCCCCAGCCTTTTTGGCACCAGGGACAGTTTGCATGGAAGACAATTCTTCCACGGACCAGGGAGGGGGAGGATGGTTTCTGGATGATACAATCACATTACATTTATTGTGCACTTAACTTCTATTATTATTAAATTGTAATATATAATGAAATAATTATACAACTCACCAAAAGTTAGAGACCCCTGTTTTAGACTTCTCCAGTACCTCTTCCTTAAATATTATAGCATTATGGAAGTTTAGAAGACTTTACTGAATTTCTTTTCAAGCAATAACATTCTGATTGTTTTTTGTTTTAATTTTCATGGCTGTTATTACTTAGTCTTCAAGATGATGAATGTTACAACCATTTTTCAAAATGGCAAAAGAAATACTATTAGAGTTTACAACTGCATGCTATTAGTCAAGACTTATTAGATTAATTTATGGAGAAGAGGCACCATGAAAATGTTGGGTTTTCCTCCACAAATATGTTTCTCCATTACACATTCTCAAGTCTTTGTTTATATCCCTGAAAGAAGTTTTATTTTTGTCTTCATATAAATCTCATTCCTTATTTAAGTTGATTCACAGACATTTGATGATTTAGTTACTATTATAAAAGGAGTCTTTTTTTCTACCTATTGTTGCTATATTAGAAAACTATTATTTCTTTGTACTCATTTTTTAACCAATCACGTTATTGAATCCTTTATAGTTTATAATCATAGTTTAGTTAGTTCCCTTAGCTTTTCTTAGTAAATAGTCATTTCATCTGCAAATAATAATTTTAAAATTCTTTTAAAATGTTTATACCTCATGTATCCTTTCATCTAATTATAGTGGCCAGTACTTCAAGAATTTGTGAAATAGTAGCTAAATAAAAGTCAGATGGTGACTGGCCTTATTGCATCAACTTGAAATGTATATTTTTAATTGAGTTGAGGAAATATTTTCCTGTTTTACTTTATTTAAAAACCAGTAATGGATGATGAACTTTACCAAATATTATTTTGCTGTCTATTGAGATGATAATACAGTTGTTATCACTGAATCATTAATACAGTGAAATATATTGATTTATTTCTAAATATTGAACTATACTTATATTCCTGGAATGAACTCCATGGGATCATCTAGATTCCACATTTTGTTTGTTTCGGGTTTGGGGTTTTTTAAGGGTTTTTCTATTCATATTCAAAAGTGTAATTCACCTGTTATTTTTTTTCTACACCATCGTTGTTTTGGCTATTACGTTTTCATGCTGAAATTATAGAAATAATAGGGAGGATTATCACCTTCCTATAGACTCTGGAAAGGTCTGAATCACACCACAATTATCTGTTCTTCTAAAGTTTGAAGGAATTTAATTATGAAGTTATTGAAGCCTAGAGCTTTTCGGAATGGTAGATCATGACAACTTTCAAAATGTCTTTCACAATAATTGGTTTATTTTGTATGCAGTAAGCAGTGAACTTGGCAGGTTTAGGTTGTCCAAACTCTGCATATTCCAAAAGGTCTTCAGGACTGGCCCTTGATCAGATTCTGGTAGATAATGTCTAAGCCCTTGGAAGACCCTGGTTACAAAGAATGTCTTTGTGTATCTGGGGCCATGAGCCCTGACAGATAGTTTATGCTAACAATGCGATTTATAGCAAATGCCTGTTTTTGTTCACCTGGAGCCATGGGCCACGCAGTGTCAGTTTGACAGGGCTGAAAACCAAGGGAATTCCATGTGACTGAACTTCAATAAAAGCCCTGGACACCAAGGCTCAGGTGAGCAACACATTGTTGCTGTCCATGTGACTCCACTGGGAGAGGACAAGCTTGCAAATGGTTTTCCCTGAACTCCATCCTCTGTGCCTTTTTCCTTTGCTGCTCCTAAGCAGTATCCTTTCACTGCAGTAAACAGCTTTCCATAGTTCTCTGAGTCCTTCCAGTGAGTCGCCACCTGAGAATGGTCTTGGAGACATCTGATACGTTTGATTTTGAATTTCTTCTTCAATCCATTTTGCTTATTTCTATTTCCTCATAAATATTCCTTCTCATTTGATTACAAATTTAATAGCATGATGTTTTTTATAATTATTTTAATTTCTTCTATAACTGCAATATTTCTTCTTTCACTTCTAATTTTACATATTTGTGTTCTGTCTTTTTTTTTAAAGATTAGGATAAGAAGAATTTTCACTGTTTTTATGGTTGTTCTATTTTGCTCTTGGGATTATATCTCAAATCCGTAGACATTTTATTTTTCGTTTGCTTTATAATTTATTAATTTCTGTATTTATTGACATTATTTCCTTCCTTCTACTTTACTTATGTTAGTCTTTTGCTAAATTTGTGAATTGAATGCTTAATGAACTGAGTTCTGCTCTTTCTTTTTTTAAAAAAACAAAATGTTCAAGGCTACAGAATTTTAGCTACATCTATAGATTGCAATGTTAAGTACTCTCATCATTATTTTTTAGCACTTTCAGAATTGACATTTTTATTTCTTCTTTAATCCACAAATTATTTAGGAAAGGGTGTTTAAATTTGTGATGGAGCTGTGGATTCTTTCTTTATATATTTCTAATTTCAATTAATTAAGCTCAAACTGCACAGCCTATACTATTTTTACATTGAGAAACTTAATGGTTGTATCTAATATGAAGTCAATGTTTGTAAAAAATTAATGAGTGGTAGAAAAAATGTGTATTTTCTGTTAGCAAAATAGAAAATTCAGTATATTCCTTTAAAACCAGTATCAATAATCATATTGCTCATATTTTGCATTTTCTTTTGTCTACATGATCTATGAACATCTGGCAGATGTATTAAGGTCTGCCACAACTATTGTGCTACTATCAATCTTTACTTATATGTCCAAAGATATTTGCTTTGTGTATTAATATTTCAAAACTCTCTTATCTGATTTGCAAAATCTCATTATTTTAATGGTCTCATTAAGAACAGAACCCCTCATTTTCAATATCCCTCTCAACTATTTAATATCTTTACTTATTATTTATCTGACAAATTTGTGTTCATCATATCCCTTGAAAGTTTCTGAGTTGTTTCATTTTAGCGATGCCTCCTTTAGATGATGCATTGCTGGATGTTTGTTTACAAGTCGCTTCTCAGGACTTTTTCTTTCCAATAAGTGAGTTCACTTCCTTCTACTGTTAAAGCAACCAAGTTTAGTCTCATCATTCATCTCATTTTATTTTTGATATTTCTGATGCTTCTTTTACTCTCTTTGTATTTTATTTTTGTTTATATTATTCTATATTTTCTTTGATTTTTTTCTTTCTTTAGAATGTTGATTGATAGGTTTATAGCCTGAGCTTACCTTTATAAATTTCAGTATGCCCAAGGCCGTATTACTCAGCACCTCAACTTCTAACACAGGAGTAAATGCAAGGAAATAATTAACACAAAATTCGGTTCTTAAGTGAGGCCTTCGGGCTGAATCAAATTTTACAGAACAAATCCTTTTATTAAAAGGGGTGCAGCAAAGAAAGATGAAGCTTTCCTTGCCTCCTTTGGTGCTTAAAAAAGAACAACCTTGAAATCAAAAGGCCGCAGGATCCCCGCCCCTTTTAAATTGTCAAAAAAATATATTATTAATTAAATTTCTTCTATCAGCAGCCCCTACCCAAGTCTCAGCATACCAGTTTTTATTGTTATACTCTTAACTTCTTACCCTGCCCGTTCTGAGTAAACTACTGGTTTGATAATGTGGCATTTAGTTAAAGAATATCAAAAACAAAACGGCATGCACATGATGATTTCAACACTACCAAAACAAATAAACAAAATACTTTATGTGGCATGTAAACAAGAACTATAGGGTAAAACACAAAATGAAAATATTTTGTATTAGTGTTGTGAGATTATGTGACAATTTTTCCTTGGAATAGTTATTTGCTACCTCATCATTTAAATTAAAATTTAAAGAAGAAAAAATTAAACATAGTAGTATAGCCCACTTATAAATGCCATGATGAAAATATCACATTATACGATTTTTTATATTTTGTATATTGTGTTATATTCAGAAGTGTTTTAAATTTTCAGGAGAAAGTGGGAAATAGTCTCTTTAGATGAACGGTTTTGGCAGATTATAAAAGCCTAAGATTGTTGGCAAACTTGCACCTGAAAGAAGTAATTTGATGCTAATTAGCTATTTAAACATGCAGAAGATAAGTGAAGTGAGAGAAAAGAATAAAAGAGAAAGTCAGACCTATCGAAATAGTAACACCACTCAGGAATACAGAATTCCTCAGAGCTGGGGAATTAAAATAATCCTTGTCTCCTTCCAGAACAAAAGGTAAAAAATACTCTGAAGTCTTTGTCTTGTCGCTATAGTGTGGAAAACTAGTGTTTGAAAGAGCTCATCTGCCAAAGAAATTGCATTTTTAAAATTAGTTCACATTTCAGCAGTCAACTTCAAATTAGCATAAGAGTGTTCCTACAGCGAGTGGCTCCAATGCGGGTCTAAAGCAAAAACATCTGACATTTTAGTTCGCCTCAGCAGCTGTCATGGTAAACCTGTAAGTGTCTTCAGGGTTTCTGAGGTGTGAAAGCAGCTCTAGACCCCAGAGTCCCGGTTGGAACCAGAGCTGAAAGTGGACTTTGCAGAGCAAACCTCCGCCAGCAATAGCAAATGTTACGCAGAGCTTGAGCCCACTGGGAAAGCTGAGTGCATGCGACTGACATTATTTTTATCTGAACCCCCCTCTCCAAATACCAGTGGCTCCCTGGGGTTGCCAAAATAACTTTGATGCTCCTGATAGGAAAAGCTGAGGTCGTTTCTGTCAATGAGTTCAACGTATGCAATGTAAAGCTTTCCATACTGCTGGGCCTCTCGGCCCTCCCTGAAACTCAGGGTCACATTCTTTGTCTTCCCAGAATAACTCAGTTCCAGAACAGAGCAGAACAGAACGGCGCATCAGGAGCTCACTCCTTTGTTCTTTTTCGCACCTTCCTCGCCCTCCCAAAGGGCAGCAATGTGTCCAAGCCCAAGGTTTCTAATGCAACCTTTCGCATTGACTCAGCACTTTTTCTTCCAGGCCTTAGTTGTGGAAACACTGCCTGTGCCTGACACCCCTCATGCCTCTGGTGCTCCCTTTGTCCCACCTCTGTCTCTCTTGGTGCAATGCATGGCTGCTAGAACCATGTGCATCTGCAGCACTCACTCAGCAGTGATTCATTGGGCACCTATTAGACACAAGGCACTGTGCTAGGTGCAGACAGGGGTTTTAAGGGTGCATAATAAAAATAATAATAATAATCTCAACATAAAGTAGATAATGAGGAAAAGATTGTAGAAAGTTCTTTGGGCTGATAGAAACAGGAAGAGACCACTTCATAGGAAAACAGCATAAGTTTCAGCAGAAAGCTATAATTTAGAATGGGCAGGATTCAGAGAAATTGAATGCTAATGGATGTTTTCCAAGGAGAGGCAACCATGTAGATTTAAAAGCATAGAAATGAGAATGCTCAGAGTATGATTAGGAAGGAATGAGTAGCCCAAGCTAGCTAAAATATAGGGGGTTCAATGGGAAAAAATGGGGAGGGTTATAGCATAAATTCTGCAATGATGTATGTTTTCGGCATCTTCCAAGGAATACATTTAGACAGTTGGTCCCAAGGAAATTTGAAGTTACTCTTTTCCTCTTTATCGAATCAGAGCCATTTTCCTAGGGTTTAATTTTGATTCTCCTCTCAAAAAAAAAAGACAACCATGGAAATGACTGGTCACTTCGCAGGGGCGCTGCATGATTCTCTATCTCGATGGACGTGACCTAATTGCATTTGGTACCCTTTTCCCTAGTTACTCTCTAGCTCTGATGGATTAAATTGACCCCTTTATAGGAGGTAATTCAATATGCAGGGCTGTACTCCAAAATGATTACATTATTGACTGCCATTGCAACCAAAACCAAAAGACAGCCCAGTCAAAGGAAGAGCTATGGTGCAAGTAGACCTGTGGAAACATTCAACAAACTCGAGAATGGAATGTCACTTAAAGTGACAGCAAATGATGTGCTAGAAAAAACACTGGTCCTGCAAAAACAGTAGGCTCCCTTAAGTAAAGGGGATGGGGAGGGTGATACAAAAATGAAAAACAATAGAAGTGGCTAAATGAAAAACAGCAGAATACTTTAAAATGAGATATGTGAATGGGCTGCAAATCCACAAGTATCTAGTTGAGAAAAAAATATGGTTTATGTTTATTGTCCTACAAAAATGGAAGATGCATGGAATTTTTACATTTTCAAAAAATGTTTAAAAAGAAACCACTTGTATTGCATTAATTCCATCTCTTACTCTGAAAATATATCATAGAAATTGATTAAATTCTTTCCATGTATTCATCTACTGGGCATTTATAAAGCATTAATAATAGTGAAACTTTTTTTATTTTCTCTGGAGAAAGATAAGAGGAATGCTGGCAGATTTTTTTAAATGCTTTCCTATTATAAGAATGGTGATGACTCATTCATTTATTCATTCCACAAGGATTTATTGAGACTATGTTTTTCGAAGCATTAAAAACACAAAACTAAATTAAAAATGTCACTTCCGTACTATATAGTAGGAACACTCAACACTCTTACACTAAGAAAAAATTATACAATACAGAGAGCTAAGTACCATGACAAAAGTATACATAAGACACTATGGGAGCATGAAAAATATTTAGTCTAGGGAGGAGAGAAAATGGTGTGAGATTTCCAAATGAGGTATGTCGTAGGCCAGTGTTAGGCGGCAAGTAGAAATTATCCAAGCAAAGATTAAAAGAAAGAACTTTTCAGGCAAATGGCTGTAAAAGACACCCACACCACTTTTGTGGAACTGCCACTAGTTGAATAAGCCTGGGGAAATTGGGCAAGGAGAGCATGAAGACTGTTACTGCCAGGGTCCCACGTGCTAAAAGACCTTATATGTCATAGCCAGAGTTTGGACCTTTTGAAGGCCAGAAGGAACTAATTAACAACTGTGGAAAGGGGAACACCATGTTGATAATTGTATCAGAGCAACTGTGGAATGTGGAGAACATATTAGAGAAGGTCAAAGGCATATTGGAAAAACATAGTAGGAACAAAACCGTAATTCTAACAAGAGATGATGAACTCAATTAGTGGCAATGAAGATAGAGAGAGAAAAGGGTACATTTAAGAAATATGAAGGAGGTAAATCGAGAGGACTTGGTGTTTGGTTTGAATATGGAGAGCAGAGGAAAGGGTTTGGGATTAGGGAAATTGTTGATAGCGATGATGGGGTTCAGGACACATGGCCCCACAACATGGCATCTTGGTGTTTGAGGAAACAGTAGAAGCAGAAACATCATGCTTATCTTCCACCTTCTTCTTCAAAGCAAGTCATAAAACCTAGGAAGGTCATTCTGTGACCTTTTCCCACCCTCCTCCCCTGACACAGGTCATAAGACCTACATTCAAGAGGCGTCCTCTCTGTACCCAGAGGAAAGGAACATCCTTATCTCTGAAGACACAGGAACACAGAGAAGAATCTGAACAAACATATCTTGCTAAGTTCTCCCCAGTTTATTATCATTGGATCATATTTTTTTTATTCAATCATACTTGTCCATGAGTATCCACTTCTTCATCAAACCTAGCATACACTGGTTTACCTGTATCTTTGGGTCTTCATTTCCTTATGAAGTCTCCCATGTCACATAAAACTTAAATAAATGCATATTTTTTCTCTTGTTTTAGTCTATCTTTTGCTTTAAGCATGAACCTAGCCATGAAGCTAGCAATGGGCAAGGAAAAGAATTTTTTTTCCCCTACAGTGGGGAACTCATGAAGAGCTCCTCAACAAGATTGTCATCTATGGATGAATGGATTAAAGAAATGTGGCAACCAAACACAATGGAATACTACATATGGTTAAAAAGGAAGGAAGTTCTGACATTTGTGACAACGTGGATGGACCTAGAGGACATTATGCTAAGTGAATAAGCATGGCACAGAAAGGCAAAACTGTATGCGCTCCCTTACATGTGGAATCTAAAAAAGTTGATCTCGTGGAGTAGAAAGATAGTTACCAAAGGTTGGGTCAGGGGAGGGATGGAGAAAGGGGAGATGTTGACCAAAGGATATAAGGTTTCAGTTAGACTGGTGGAATAAATTTTAGTGCTCAATTACACTGCATGGTAACCATAGTTAATAATAATGTATTATATATTTCAAAATTACTAAAAGAATAGATTTTTAATATTCTCACTACAAAAAAAATAAGTTGCAGAGGTGATGGATGTGTTAATTAGCTTGAGCTAATCTTTTCATAATGTATACTGGATCAAAACATCACATTGTATCCCATAAATATACACTATTATTAGTTGTCAATTAAATAATTTTTTTAAAAGAGATTATCTGTAGATTTCTCAGCAGAAACCTTTCAGACATAAAGGTAGTGGGATAATACATTTAAATTGCTAAAAGAAAAAACTGTCAAACAAAAATCCTGTATCTGTAAAACTGTCCTTCAAAAATGAGAGAGAAATTTAGACATTCTCAGCCAAACAAAAGCTGAGAGAGTTCACTACCACTAGACCTGCCCCACAAAAAAGGCTAAGAGAGTCCTTCAGGTTGAAATGAATGGACGATAGACAGCAACTCAAAGCTAAAATGAAGATATAAAGATCTCCAGTAAATGTAAATATATGGGCAAATATAAAAGCCAGTAATTTTGGCTTATAATTTTGGTTTGTAACACCACTTTTTATTTTCTACCTAATTTAAAAGACAAATGCATAAAAATTACTTTATGTCTATGTTATTAGGCACACAATGTATAAAAAGATGCAATTTGCGAGGTCAATAACAAAGGGGGGACAGAGCCGTATAGCAGTAGTTTTTGCAAGCAATTGAAATTAACTAGGTATCAATTCAAATTATATTGTGATAATTTTAGGATATTACATGTAATTCCCATAGTAACCGTAAAGAAAATATCTATAGAATATATAAAAGAAGAAATGAGAAAGATTATGTTATACAAAATGTTATGCAAAAGTCAACTAAACACAAACAAAGGCCAAAGAAGGCAATGATGAAGGAAATGAGAGGCAGAGAAGCTTTAAGTCATATGAGAAGTAAATAGTAAAATGGCACAGATAAATCCTTTCTTATAAGTAATTATCTTAAATGTTAATGTATTAAACTCTCCAATTGAAAGGCAGAGATTGGTAGAATGCATTTAAAAAAACAATATGTTGCTTACAAGAGACTCATTTGAGGTCTAAAGACACAAATAGATTGAAAGTGAAAGGATAGATTAACACATTCATGTAAATGGTAATCAAAAGAGAGCTGGAATGGCTATACTTATATCAGACAAAATAGAATTTAAGTCAAAAATGGTTACAAGAGTCAAAGAAGGATATTATATATTAATAAAGGGATAGATTAATCAAGAAGATATAAATTTAAAAATATAAGCACCGAACTATAAAACTCTCAAATATATGAAAGAAATATTTACAGAATTGAAGGGATAAATAGCCAGTTCCACAAAAATAGTTGGAGACTTCAATACCTCACTTTCAACAATACATAGAATGAACAGACAGAAGATCAATAAAAATATAGAGGATTTCAACAATACGATAAACCAATTGGACTCAACAGACATATACAGTGGGTTATATCTTTTTCTCAAGTGTGAATGGAATATTCTTCAGGATAGACCCTATATTAGAGCACAGAACAAGTTGATAAACTTTGAAAGACTGAAATCATGTAAACTATCTTTTCTGATCCAAATGAAATAAAACTAGAAATCAATAACAGAGAAAAAACAGAACATTCAAAAATGCATGGAAATCAAACAACACAATCTTAAACAATCAAGCAGTCCCAGAAGAAACCAGAAGAGAAATTAGAAAATACCTTGAGACAAATGAAAATGAAAACACAACACACCAAAACATATGGGATGCAATAAAAGGAGTATTAAGAGAGAAATGTGCAACTATAAATGCATGTATTAACGTAGAAGAACGATCTCAAATCAGTAACCTGCTTTTCACCTTAAGGAACTAAAGAGGAAGAGCGAACTTTACAAAGCTAGCAAAAGAATAGAGTGTGATAGAGAATAGATAAATAATAGAGAACATCAGCATAACCACAAGGCGGTTCTTTGAAAATATCAACAAAATTAACATACTTTTAGCAAGATTGATTAAAAAAAGAGGACTCAAATTACTAAAATTAGAAATGAAAGTAGAACTTTACTAAAAACTTCCCAGAAATAAAAAAGATTATAAGAGAATACTAGGAACAATGGTATACCAACAAATTAGGTAACCTAGATACCTAAATAAAATGGACACATTCTGAGAGGTACACAATCTACCAAAACTGAATCATGAAGAAATAGAAAATGTGGAAAGACTTATAACAGGTAAAGAGATTGAGTCAGTAATCAAAAACAAAGAAAATCCTGGGACCACATGGCTTCACCTATGAATCTTATCAAACATTTAAGAAAACCAATTCTTCTCAAACTCTTCCAAAAAAACCTGAAGAGGAGGATTAGTTCCTAACTCATTCTATGAGGCCAGGGTTATCCTGATACTAAAGCCAAAGAAAGACAATCAGTACAAGAAAACTACAGATCAATATCCCTAATGAATACTGATACAAACATCCTCAGTAAAATACTAGCAAACAGAATTCAGAAGCATATTAAAAGAATTATACATCATGATCAAGTGGGATTTATTACAGGAACACACAAATGTTCAATATATGTAAAACAATCCATGTAATATATCACATGAACAGAATGAGGGGAAGAAACCATGATCATTGCAATTGATGCAGAGAAAGCATTTGACAAAATTCAACACCACTTCATGATAAAAACAATAAACTGGAAGTAGAAGGAAACATGATAAAGACCATATATTAAAAGCTCACAGCTAATGTCATAGTCAGTGGTGAAATACTGAAAGCTTTTCTCCTAGGATCAGGAAAAGATAAGGATGCATGCTTTCACCACTTATATTCCACATAATATCTGAAGTTCCAAGCAGAGAAATTAGGGGGGAAAAAGAGGAAATAAAAAGCATCAAAATTGGAAAGGAAGAATTAAAATTATCTTAGTTTGCAGATGACATGATTTTATATATTAAAAATTCTAAAGCCTCCACAAAAAAAAGCTAATAAACAAATTCAGCAAAGTTGCAAGATACAAACACAACGTGTCAAAAATCAGTTGCATTTCTATATACTAACAATAAACAACCTAAAAAGGAAATTAAGAAAACAATTCCATTTACAATAACACCAAAAAGAATGAAATATTTAGGAATAAATTTAACCAAGTAGTCAAAAGACTTGCATAATGAAAATTACAAAACACTGCTGAAATAAATTAAAGAGATAAATGAATGGAAAGACATCTCCTATACATGAATTGGAAGACTTAATATTGTTATGATGACAATACTACCCAAAGCAATCTATGGATTCAACACAATCTCTGTCAAAACACCAATGGCATTTTGCAGAAATAGAAAAACCCACCCTAAAATTCACAGAATCTCAAGGGACCTTGAAAAGCTAAAACAATCTGGAAAAAGAAAAACAAATTTGGAGGACTCATACCTCCTGATTTCAAAACTTATTGCAGAGCTATGATTACCAAAACAGTGCTGTTTTGGCATAAGAACAGACATAATAGTATAAAATGGAAAGTCCAGAAATAAATGCTCACATATATAGTCAATTGATTTTCACACACAACAATACAAAGAGTATTTAATGGGGAAAGGACAGTCTTGAACAAACGGTGCTGGGAAAACTGAATATCCAAATGCAAAAGAATGAAGTTAAACCCTTATAATGCATACAAAATTAACTCGAGATGGATCAAACTCCTAAATGTAAGAGCTAAAAATATAAAATTTTGAAAGAGAAGAAGATTAACATCTAGAACATATTTTAAAAACTCAAAACACTCAACAACAACAAAACAACCCAATTGGGCAGAAGACTTCAATAGCTATTTCTCCAAAGAAGACATACAAATGGTCAAAAAGCACATGAAAAAATGCTGAACATCACAGTGAGGTACCATTTCATACCCATTAGGATGAATATTTTCCAAAAAAAAGGAAAATGACAAGTGTTGTTGAGAATGTGCAGAAACTGGAACCCTTGTGCATTGCTGTTGTGCATATAAAATGGTACAGCTATTGCGGAAAACTGTTTGACAGTTCCATAAAAGTTAAACATAGAAGTAGGTTAAATTACCATGATCCAGCAATTCCTCTTCTAGGTATACACCCTCCCAAATTGAAAGCAATGACTCAGACAGATACTTGTATAACAATGTTCATAGCAACATTATTCATAATAGCCAAAAGGTAGAAACAACCCAAATGTCTATTAACAAGTGAATGGATAAACAAAACATGGTGTGTGTGTGTATACACACACATACACACATACCTCATGGAAGATTATTCAGTCTTGAAAAACAAAGAGATTCTGATAGATACTACAACATGGATGAATCTTGAAAACGTTGGGCTAAGTGAAATAAGCCAGATACAATAGGACAAATACTGTATGATTCTACTTATGTGAGGAACCTAGAATAGGAAAATTCAAAAAGACAAAAAGTGTAATGAGGATTCCAGGTGCTGGGGGAAAGGGGGAATGAGGAGTTATTGCTTAACAAATACAGAGTTTCTGTTTCAGATGATGAACAAGTTCTGAAAATGGATAGTGGCAATGGTTGCACAACTTTGTGAATGCATTTAATCCTACTGAATTGTACACTTAAAAATGATTAAAGTTGTAAATTTTATGATAGGTATATTTTACCACAATAAAAATTAAAAAATCTTAAAAAACAGGGTGGTCTTTTTTATCTGCACCAAACCCCTGATTGACATACAAGTCAATCAGTTGATAGCCTTAATTTATCAAATAAACCATCATTTATTTAATTTAAAAAATATCTACCAATAACCTGAATAGCAAGTTTATTCAAAATACTTGATCCAGTAATTTCTGTGTACACAAACTCTGCATGCAGTAGCAAAATGCTACCAAAATCCAGGGACAAATATCTTCAAATAAGGTGACTATCAATGACTATATCACTGCAGGACTTAAATTTCAAATAGGTCACATGCTACTTGTAACAGTTTCTATGTCACCACTGACAAATCACAGCACAACAGCTCCAAATGCCAACTCTTTATGTGATGTGATTCAAGGAGCATCCTTCCTGCCTGCTTCATGGTCAACACTTTGTATCTTTAGAAGTACTCTGAGGTCATGTGCATTTTGAGTTCCGTTAGAGCCTCATGCTTTCCTGGGTATATGGAAATTGTTTTATTAAAGCATAAATAGCAACTATCACATGGCACCGTGCAGGTACCTGAGGACTTGAGCAAGTAAAATCTGTTTCCCAGAGGTAGATACATGGAGGAAACAAGAAGCTCCGCCAGAGAGGAGCTTCTTGGGAAGGGCATCCAGCTAGATGGGGCATGAGAAAGTACCTGTGACAAACTCTGCCTGACATATCAAAAAATAGTCAGCATTTGAATGCTAGTTCTACCTCTTACTGGCTTTGTGAACATGAGCAACACCTTCAACTTCGGGGATGAATATAAGCTCAGAGGTCTCAGTTCAACCTCAGATTCACTGTCGATGCTTCCTGTTCATCATTCCTGATGGGAATGAATCCATTTCCCAAACACTGGGGGCCTGTTGGTGCCACGCACTGCTGCAGAGGCTGAGGGTTGAATAATGATAAAAGAAAGCCCCTGCTCCTGTGGAGCACACAGTCTAGCAGGGAAACAACGAACACTAGCTGTCACATACTTAACACGTCGCGCGGTGATGGTCGTAGAGAGGAAAAATTGATACGTGACACAGAATGACAGGAGCGGTAAGCTGAGCAGAGACACGAAGAGGCGGCAAGCCACACGCAGTTCCTTGCTGAGACGGTTATTGAGACAGTGCCTTGTCTCGCGGAGGCAGGTGCAGCGCTGAGTTCCTTGCGTGGATTAACTCCTTCGATTGTGTTCACCCACCACACCGCGCCAGCTCTCAGTGCGGATCACTTTGGGTAGGAACCCGAGTCCAGCCAAAGGCCCTGCAGTGAGAGAGGGCTTCATGTGTCTGAGGGACAGCCACAGAGCAAGAGAGGGAAGATGTAGAGAGCTCTGGCCAGAGAGGTGGCAGAGCCACATCTCATAGGGTCCCCAGGGCCATTGGAGGACTTCAGAGTCCCCAGAGTGAGACTGATGTCACTGGAGGGCTTGAGCAGAAAAATAACATAAACTCTCCAGAGGTTTTAAAAAGTCCCCTCTGGTTGTTGGGGGGACAATGATGAAGGTGAGTGCATTCATTTTCTATTGCTGTTCTAACAAATTAGCAAAAACTTAGTAGTTTGAAAGAGCACAAATATATTATCTTACAGTTTTGTAAGTTAAAATTTCAACACAGGTCTCACAGAGCTTGAATTAGGGTGTCGGCAGGGCTGCATTCCTTTCTGAAGGCTCTAGGGGAAAATCCATTTCCTTGTCTTTTCTGGCTTCTCTGGCCACCTGCCATGGCTGGATCCCGGTGTCCTTCCTCCATCTGCAGGGACGGCAGTGTTGGGGGGAGTCCTCACATCTTGGCACTCAGATCCTCTCTTCTCCCTCCTCGTCCACTGTTAAGGGCTCATGTGATTACAGTGGACCCACTCAAAAAACGTGGGATAATCTCACCCCGAGATTCTCAATCACCTCTACAGAGCCCCTTTTGCCATGTAAGGTAACAGATTCACGAGTTCTAGGGATCGTAAGCTATTGCAATAGTGCAGGTGACTGGTGTCTGAATAATTATCTTAGACATTTCTTCTTGAATAATGCACATGCTGCATTTTCCACATATGATTTAACACTTGATTTAAATCTTATAGAAACAGTTCCCGGTAGGTATTGCCATCATCTCTGCTTTATAGCTGAAGAATCTGAGAGTTACAACTTTCCCCAAATCACATAGCTTCTGTGCAAGAGAGCTGGACTTTGTACCCAGTCTTGCTTGACACCACGTCCTGTTCCTTTCTACGGCACTAACCTGCAATAATAGAAGCAAGGACAAAGTTGTTATTTTTTTTTAAAGTTTTTTAAAACCTGTTGGGTAGAGGTACGGGAGGTAGGCATGGTGAGGGGCAGGAAAGGCTACAATTCTTCCCAGATGAGGTTGGTTTTTCAGCAGGGAATTGAAGGGCAACATAAAGATCCCTGCAGAGAAATTAGCCTGACTTCCCAGCATACTCTGCTTCCAGAAAATTCTGTCATGTTGAAAGCCATTATCTGCAAATATCATTGTTATTCGTGTTAATGCTTTAATGGTAATAGACCACAGAGTTAAAGCTTTCTGGACAGCAATCCAGACACAAAAGATAGATGGAGAATGAATATACAAATATTTAGCTTCCCTTGACCTAGTTCTAACAAGCTATTTATTGGTTATTTGAATAGAAAACTCATCAAAGATTTTCCCTCCCTACACAGACTTTTTTCATTTCTTTCTTTCCGCCTAACCTGCCCTCTGTCTCTAATTCACCCTTGTGTAATGTGTTCGGGCTTTACACTGCAATGCCACCCAAACCAGATGGATAATGCCTCAATCACTCCTGTTCAGAGCCTTCCTGGTTAGGACACTTATCTACTCTACACAGAAATGCACCATTAACGGGCTTGTTTCTCTTCCCATCAAGGAGGCGACCCAGGTGGGTTTGTGGGCAATTTGGCTAGCGTGTGGGCCGCGATGGCGCCCTAGGGGCAAGGCAAACAGCGCGGTTGTTTGGGGGACTGTGGGGCTGGCAGGTGGGGTGGGCGTCATTCTGTTTTGTTTTGTTTTCTTTGTGGCACGATATTGCTTATGCCCTGGGCATAGAGCAAAGTTTCTAGAAAGCCCCACCTGATGCTGCTGTTCATTTCCTTATTTCCATCCCAAGGGGAGTTTGAGATGAAGGGAGAATGAGGTAGGTCTCTAAGTCTCAGGGACTGGGGTTCCGTAGTTTGAAAAATCACTATGGATGCTTTCGAAAGCCTTCCCCTCCTGCTATAGGGTAATTATCACTCTGGAAAATTCTAGGCCAACCTGACTGAGTTCATGGGAAGGGTGTCTTTGCGGGGGGCGGGGGGAGGCTCATAGTCAGCAGCCTCCCTGATGTTCTCATGGGAGGACAACTTGCAGACTTTCCCAGTCACAGAGAAGTAGACACAGTGTTCCCAGAGCCGGCACAGAGTGGCCAAGCAGAAGTCGGCAGCTCTGTCGCCCTGGGCTGCTTCCTTCCTCAGTCAGAGAAGACACCTCTGATGCTCCAGGTGTGGGGAACACTGAAATTCATACCCCCTCCCTGAAGTCAACTCAGTGCTGGGAGAGACATCAGCCTTCCACGTCTGACTTGGACCAAACTGTAAACAAACACTCCAAAAAGGCCTCTGCTTTCCATTCTAAGAAAATGGAAAACTGCAACCTAACAGAAATTTAGGAGACAGGGAAGCTCAATTTTACATGTCTTAAAAGAAGCCCTAAACTCAACACTCACTGGAATACAACGGACAGATTCTGGTTTTCTCTTATGATGTTCACTGGACCGAAAGAGTGAAAAGAAAAGGTAATTGCCTACCGGAGCCTGTGCTTTAAAGGACAGTGCTATGTCACCTTAGGTTTGGCAGGAGCCAGTAGCAGGCTGCATCTATTAACATATCTTATTTAAAGGAGATTCCTTCCTAGAGGGACAGCCAGTGGAAAGGTGTTTTAACTTTTCATTTTTAAAACATTACCAGTTTCCATGGAAACCAAGGTAAAGCTGCTGCACAGATTTTTCTTATAGAAGCCAGAGTGACATCATTATGCCTAAGGGGGTACTCTTCCCTCTGTCTTCCCACCTCCTTTTCAGTCTCCTGCCCTTTGTTCAACCGTCCCAGGGGGCCACAGGCGCTGTGCTGGAAGCTGAGAATGCAGACACCACTGGAGTGGGGCCAGCTACCTAATTTGTAGGACCCAGTGCAAAATGAAAACGTAGGCTGCCTGTTCAAAGAGGACAAAAGTGCTGTTAAAGGTGCTGACATATAAAGCTTTACCCTTCCTTCCTCAGTCTCTCTCTCTCTCAGCTTGTCATGGTGCCTTTTATTTGCAATTGAATGTTCTAAGTAAAGCAAAACTGAAATTTTAAATGAACAGGATGAATGTTACTGTTCACCTTTACACTGTTCATTATAGAATGCCAGTTTTAAATGCAAACATGAGAGAGTTTAATTAAGGCAGAATCACAGAAATTACCCAATTCCTATTTCATAGCTGATAGATGCCTAGGTATTTTGTCTTACCAGCAAGGTGGATATGCTGCACAAAACTAACTTGACTGTCTCTTTTTCACCTCTTGATTGTCCATACATTCTGCCAGTGCACTCTGCCTCCCACTTACTGATGGGTAAGGACGAACCAAAAGGAAAAGGAACAGTGGGTTTCCCTATATTTCCCATTCCTTCTATGTCATCATTTTCAGCCTAAGCGGTTGGCTAATACAGGGAAATAGCCCAAGCAAGACACACATGATAGGGCTCCTTTGTTATGCATGTTTCCTAAACCACCATTTCCTTTCCATATTGGTAGCAAATTCCGGTTCAAATGGAAAGCATGACCTTTCACGGCTCTCAACCATGCACCTTCACACTCACCTTTTACTTGTTACCAAGCAATCAGTGGGGCTGCTGCCCAATGCGCATAGAAGCCAATACTGTGGGACCAGCCTTTGAGAAAAGAAAAGACTTTATTGCAAGTCAACCAGCAAGGAGATACGAGACAAGCTAAGGTCTGTCTCCTGAGCTGGGGACTGGGTGGGGTTTGTTATAAGCAGAGGGTGTTAAGGTATGATCTGATTGCATCTTGCAATGAGGTGATGCCAGGAGGTATGATCTGACTGGATCCCACCATGGGGCGACACCAGGGCTTGATGTGATTGCATTCCAGATCCTGCCATGCAGTATCTGCCTAATTCAGTCTCCCATACTCAGAGCACTCAGGTTCCACCCACAGTTGCACACTTGATCCATCTGGGCATGCTCAGTTTACATGACCTTCAACACGGGGGTTCACAGCAACTGAAAAACAACACACAACTTCGTTACCTAGAAGTTGAGCCGGATTGGTCTGGTGCAGTTACATATTCACTTTGAGTCTCATAGATTCCTGAGGACTCAACTCTAATCTTTTTCTTTAGCCCAAATTCCTTTCTAAGGGGGTCTGGTGAGACACACCTACAAATGATAAAATCTCAGTAAACAGGTTTTGTTAACCAAATATAATGTGGTTTACTTCCCAACCTGATTCCAGTAGAGCATCTCACGAAAGATAGAAGACCTTCTTTATCTTAACTCAAGCCTTCCTTTCCATTGACTCCTGGTCTTTCAGACAAAGCCTAACTCTTTCAACCAATATTCAGCTAAAGAATCCCTAAACCACCTACGACTTGTAAGCCCCTGCTTTGAGATGTCCTGCCTTTTCAGGCCAAACCAAGGTAGGCCTTCCATGTATTGATTTATGACTTTACCTACAATTCCTGTTTCCCTAAAATGTATCAAACCAAACTGTAACCCAACCACAGGGAGTCCACTTGCTCACAGCTTTTGGGGTGCAGCTCTGGGCCATGGTCCTCAAATTTGGCTCAGAATAAATCTCTTTAAATTAGTTTACAGAGTTCGGCTTCTTTTCCGTTGATGCTCCCATGCTGAATCCTGTGCTCGTGCAGGGTCAGGAACTGTATGTTCATGGGTGGCGCAGGATGGTGGACACGCACGTTATGCACCCCTCCCCAGCTCACGCACACGCTCCGTGTCCCATCGGACTTCTCTTACCAAACACAAGGTGAAGGATCAAATTATGAAGACTTTCAAGGTGACAGCAGCAGACATTAACCTCCACACACAGAGCTCTTCAGAGCACCAGGCCTGTGTGACTACACAGGTCCATAAACCCACCCTACGTCGGGTGATCTGGGCAGTAACTTCGATTCGTCCCCTGATGCTTTATGAAGTGCCTGTTGAAAATTCAGTTTCCTCCTCTGTAAAATGAGGATGAATCATTAGCTCCAAGTTACCTTTCAATGTAAAAACTTCATGCCTCTGCACTGATGACAAACCCAAGCCCTGAGAGCTGGTTCAGATGGCCCAGCACACAGGAGCTGAGGGAGACAGGAATAGCCTTAAGGAGTTTTACCAGCTAGACATGGAAACTGAGGGGGGCGGCCTTGCAAAAATAACAGGAAAATACCTAAGCCCACAATTTCCCTGCCAGTGGTTAAGGTTCAATCCTATGGCTTCTCTCACTAACAGGCTCCTGCAAGAGTTCTGTTTGGCACAACTTTTGAAAAGAGCTGAATAGACGGAAAAGAGATGTAAATCTCTCTCTTTCAAAGCTATTTTTTGAGAATCTGCTTTTTACAGTCTAAAGAGTTCCTGAGCGAACAGCAGGGTGCGAGCTCCAGGCCTCAGTATCTCAGGACAGAGTCACATCTCCTGCGATAATCCCTTCTCCAAGGAACGGCAGGAGAGCCAACTCTTGGACTTTGACACTCTCGCGGTTTCCGTTACCTGCTTGCCACCAGGAAGAAAGGAAGGAGCGGATGCAGCAGTTTCTCACTGTACCTGCCATTCTACAACCCCCTTTAAAAAGCCTCCATAGCTGGTTTTCCGGGGCCAGCATAGTCTTCCTTTTCCGCTCCATGCTGTTCCTTCTCCCCACCACCCCCCAGGGAAGGCTAAAGAAACCTCTTCTTTCTATCCCAATCTCTGCATGAGAACTCTTTCTCCATGTGACTCACACCTGTGCCCTTTCTCCCCCTCCCCACGCCCAGGGTAGCTCTGCTTGACAAGCCTGCTTCGTATAAGAACTCTCTGGGAGATTTGTTTAAAAGAGGGTCCTGAGCCCCTTCCCTCACCCCCCTGTACCCTCAGAATCACATTCAATAACTATTCCTATCTTCAGGCAACTTTCAGAAACCTGGACTTCTCATTTCAAAACTCTTACTGTGAGCAATAGGGAATTCGTTAAAAGATGCCCATTTTAACCAAAAGCTGACATCTCATCTAATCAAAAAACTGATGATTCGGTGTAATATTCACAGGGTCCCCACGATCTATGCGAGCCATAGCACAAAGCGAGGCAGGCTCAGGGTACGCAAAGCCAGAGTGGTAGAAATGACCAGAGCTGATTAATAGGACAGTAAAGAGACCACCTGCCTAAAGAGGAGGTTCAAGGCAAAGAATAAATAACCTCGAACAGCAGTGACAAGGAACATATCAAACCATGCTGTCACCCAAACTCGCCTCTGGCATTAGCAGCATATGAGCCTGGAAGGTTTCTTACTTTCAATCAAAACAAAACTCAAGTGAAGTTTCTCATAAGTGAACCCGCTACCCAGTCTAATTGCTCGACTTCTTTTCTCCTCTCCTTGATTTGCAATGTAGTCAAAAGCTGCTTTATCTTAAACTCACTGCTCGATTCAGGCAAAATTTAAGATCTTCAGTGGAGCAAAGTCAGTAAAGTGGGTTGTTTGGCTGTTCCCTCTAAAGACAGAGGCTGATTGACTGAATGTTTCACTTTGAAACCAATTGTAAAGACCTCATGTAGACATGGCTTAAGATTGTTCTTTGCTACCCCTGGTAATGCCTCCAGAATACTGAAACCTGTTTCCAAGAAATCAATATTGAAAAATGAAAAGAACAGTGATAGAATAGAATGCATTCCTCTCGCATAGTGCCTGATGGAAGCACACATAGACTTGGAACTTGATCAGGCCTGAAATAGGATCTGTGGCTGCCCAGCATCCCCAGATAATGACCCCGTTTGAAGTCATGTCACAGAAAGCACCGTGAGAATACTTTTTACCAATTTGGCAATAGAAATGTCGTTCATTCCTTACATGAAAAAGAGCTATGCTGTCTGCCCAAGTCTATGCTACATGAGTTAAGAAATGGGTGGGTAGGTCACAAAAAATTTGCAGATGGGATAAAACAGACAGGTAGGCAAACTTTTTCTGTGTGTGCGTTGTGAGGATAAAACTCATGAAGATAAAATTCACCCAGTGAAATTCTAATTATGTTTTTATTAGCACAGCTTTAACTTTGGCATGGAATGATAACTCGTTTTGCACCTCTGTGCTTTTTCTTAGAGAAGAGAAAATTAGTAATTGGCTGTCAGAATTACAGCTATTATAGTAGCTTTGGTCATTTATGCCATAAGGGTTGACCTTCATTCACCTATCTACTGACTCAGAGCTAAAATTTATGGGAAGCAGGAATTTACAATAAAAAGAGAAGCTTATTTTTATAGCTTGGTTTTACTATATTCCCCAAAGAATAAAGTTATTATCTCAGTAGATTTCTGCAGTTTGGTTTTAGTATTAAATATTAAATAAATATTATGAATTTACAAATACTGATTTTTGGCAGAAACTTACACAGCCTCAGACTTTGCTTACATTTAAATCTGCTGATTGTGCTATGAGTTTGTTCTTTTGGAGAATAATGTTACATTGCTGCATCTATTCTATTTCTGGGCTTGTAGCAGCAGCTTAAATCCTCAACGTAATTAGAGTTTAAGGCGCCTTGCCAACAGCTGTAGGACGATTTCACCCACTCAGTGCTTGAATTTTATCTCAAGTCCTAACCCAGTGCCCTGCCCCTGCCACTGCTTTCTTGACAGCAGAGAGATCTTGTTGTTTTAACAAATATTGAGCACCTACTATGTGTCAGGTGCCATTTTAAACACTGCAGGATGTATAAGGATGAACAAAATAGATAAAGTCTGTTACATTCAGTGAAGGAAGGTGAAATATGCAAGCAACAAATCGGTTAATCTCAGATAGTGAACATGCTATGAAAAAAGTAATACAGGATGATGCCAGCAGTGGTTCTCAAATGTGCCCACAGGATGGTGACGTGCACGAACATTGATGGTGTCTGCAGAGCACTGGAGTAGAGAGACAAGGCCGCGAGTAGCTGAAGGACTCCGGCTACCCCAAGCCTTCCCTAGGGCTGGGGGTCACTATGGCAGCACCCTTTTTTCCATCAACAACACACCAATGTCCCAAAGTATGCTGTCTGGGAGGCTAGGCTACAGCTGTGACTAAGGTGGAGAGCGCGTGGATAGGACCATCAAGGAAGGCCCTTCTGAGGAGGTGACATTTGAGCTGAGACCCAAAGGATGAGAAGGAGCCCGTCACATGTGGGTCTGGGGGAAAAAGCATCCCAGGCAAAGGAAACAGCATGTGCAAAAGCCCTGAGACAGGAAAGCACTTGGCATGTTTGGGAAAAGCAAGAGGCAGAAGGAGGGTGAAGGGGAAGAGGTAGCCGAGGCCAGCTCACCCAGGGACCTGTACGCCTTGCAGGGACTTGGGATTGATCAGAGTTGCAGTGGGAGCTGCTGGAGGGTTTTCAGCAGGAGAGCGACATGATCTGATTTACATTTGTAAAGGGTCCCTCTTGCCACTGGGCGGAGACTAGACTGAAGAAGGATAGAAATAGAAGCTGGGAGACCAGTTAGTGAAAAAGAACACTCCAGTCAGATCATCTGGCTTTCCTTCTGCCTTCCCTATAAAACGTGCCTGAGTCATGTGTCTCCTAGGTGTACATTTTACAATCTATGGAATGGGGATAACAACAATTGACTTACATGTCTGCAAGAGATATTGCTAGAATCGAATTAAATCATACAAGTGAGAGGGCTTTGAAAAACACAAAATATTTCTTGCATCTAAGGATTAGATCACTCATTTCTAATCTCCCTAAGCTGCCCTGAAACACCACATCTGACACCACTTCTTATTCTATACCATTTCAGCTCCCTACCTGTAGATGATTCTTTCGGAGCTGTCGTGATGTCCCATAATAGAAAACATAGTTTACAGTATATAGTATTGTGCCAGAAATACATAATCACAAAACATAGTTCCAATTTGCTGTTCTTGAAATACACATCTCTATGAAGACCATTAGCAGTTGGTGACCTGTTCTGCATATAGAAACTGTTTGGATGACACCAAAACACCACTCTGGAAATTACACACTCATACACACATATGCACACACACACTCTCACATGCACCCCATACATACACACACTATATATGCAGAACTTCCTTAGCCAGAAAAGTAAACATTTCAATTAAGATTTCAGACGACTGGTCTCTTAACAACCAAAACCCACCAGTGTAAAGAAATAATCTGCGGTCAGACAGAAGTTCATAAGAACTTGTCCTAGTTCTGCCACTAAACCAAGCCCAAGGTTCGCTCATCTGCAAATTCATTCTTTCAACCAACATGTGAGTCAGGGCCCATCTTGGGCACAGTGTTTTCTCATTTAATTTCCATATCACCCTGTGAAGTAATTGCCATTTCCCCCATTTTACACATGGAAACCTAACGCTTTGAGGAGCAAATGACTGAAAGTATACTACTGGTTAGTAGGAGCATGGAGAGCACCCAAAGCCCAATTCCAGTGCGCAACCCTCTCTGTGGTCTGGACCAGTGGTCCCCCACCTGTTTGGCACCAGGGACCAGTTTCACGGAAGACATTTTTCCCATGGACCCTGGATGGGGGGATGGTTTGGGGATGATTCAAGTGCATTGCATTTGTTACATTTGCAGGTGCTCCCCAGGGCTGGCATCACCGCCTCAGCTCCACCCCATATCTTCAGGCATTAGATTCTCACATGGAGTGCACAACCTAAATCCCTCGCATGCGCAGTTTACAGTAGGGTTCGTGCTCCTGTGAGAATCTAATGCCACCATTGATCTGACAGGAACTGATCTGACAGCAGGCGGAGCTTATGTGGTGATACAAGTGATGGGGAGCGGCTGTAGATACAGATGAAGCTTCGTTAGCTCACCCTCTGCTCATCTCTGGCTGTGCAGCCAGGTTCCTGACAGGCCACAAACCAGCACCAGTCCACGGACCGGGGTTGGGGACTGCAGGTCTAGACCATGGTCCCCTGCTGCTTCCAACTGCTGCTGGCCGGAGGAGGCAGGCAGGAGGGAGGAACAAAGACACGAATTTCAAAACAAAGGAAAAATCCAGACCAGAGGAAAACTAAGATAAAAGAGTTAGTCTTTTTGAAAAACATTGATACTTATTTCTCCTCCAATGTGCAGAGGTAACTCGAAGAATCTGAAAATGGATCAAACACAGTTG